>JARQTG010000005.1:379950-454391 GCA_030142615.1 Syrista parreyssii
ATCATCGTACAACATACACCCCCCCCCCCCCCCCCCCCATAATCCTGTACAACACTGCCAACTCTGTAAAATAAAAATGTTATATGCTTCGCCATGCTGCAATCTGCACTGTCCGCATCAGTCGGTATTACAGCGAGTGCTGCCATCTAGCGCCATTCAAAAGTTCCTAGAGGATATTCTGAAATCTTAATGACGTGGAGGGAAATGAAGTCGAGATGCAACGGCGATACGTAGTCAGATATAGTAGAAACGATGGATAGCTGATTCGACCGGAAGTACAAGATCGGTATGAGAATTGGCGTAGATATAAAGGGCTTAAAGCTAGTACTGAAATTTTGAGATACTTCCTGAACGGAAATTGCATTACCAGCCTTGTGTCCGTATGTACCCGGAATTATTCACGGCGCGGTACGCGCTTTCCCAACAAGCTTTCCGGCGGACCCCGTGCAAACTATAAATTCCCCAGGGAACATCGTACGTGATTTAGTCTGTAGTGAAAGAGAGAGAGAGAGATAGAGGGAGAGGGAGACTCAAGCGTGAAACAGACGAGAGAGAAAAGAAATGAAGCAAAGGAACGCATTCGCGTTGACGTATAAAAATGAAAGACACGTTGCGAGAGAAAGGGAGAGAGAGAGAGAGAGAGAGAGAAATAGGAAAATAACTCGACAGTACCGAGAGAGACTGACAAAAACGTAAGTTTAGAACGAGGATTTGCTTGGCATTGTGAAAATTGTTAGTTCCTATGCTCTACCAACTCGTGACTAAAGCTAGTAATATTCCTGGTCTAGGGAATTCTCGTATATTCGTAATTCTCGAGAAGCACAAAAAATAAAGTATAAACCTGCAGACATGGTTTTTTCGTCATGCGCGCAAATAAATGAATAACAATAATGATGCATAAAAATAATAATGCACTCTGCATTTAATAAAATCGCACATTTTATATCTCTCAGTCTCAATTTCTACAATCCCGGCACTAATGTATCCTGGGATTAGTTATTTCGTAATGGTGCCTAGAAGTAAATGGGAATATAAGGAGGAAATGTCGTAGCGCAACGTACGTCATGTCGGGAGTCGCATTTGTCACACGAAGCGTGAACGACGATCGTTTCGCAATTAGGAATAGGCAACCGAAACGCTACGAAGAGTCAGATAGAAACTGCGCGGTCGAGATAAATAAATCACGTCGTATAATTAATCACTAGCTGTTAAATGCGTCGACGAGTGAAATCAATGTACAATCAATCCCGTGTGCGTCGTTCGAACCCAGCGTGTCATTCTTGAAGAACGTCGTAAATATTTTTAGGAGTCGTACAATATGCAACTTAAATATTTTACATTCTTAAACCACCGTCTTGATCGACTTTATTAATTAACATGAGACGTGTGCGAATAATTCGCGAAAAGCTACGTTATTAAGGATTTTCTTTAGACAATGCTAGTTCAAGAAATCCAAATAATATTAAAATTAATCGATGCTTCATAAAGCGTTACAAACCAGGATCATTGTCCTGTATTCGAATTTCATGGGGTATTGTTTCTCAATTAAAGGCTGCGTTTTCAAGCGATAGTCACCTGTCGCTGCTAATAATCCATATGACACATGAGCACAATGCTTGTCCGATACGATGCGACCCGGATGCACCAAACAACCCAGTGTTCGCCGTTGCATCTCGTCGAATGCACATATCGCATTACGCAATCACAGCGTAGTGGCAGTGACACAAAGCATCCGTGAGGACTGTGTGGTGTAGAGAATTTAAAAAAAGGAACAAAATAATAATAAAAGTAGAAACTAGAACTACTACAAAAAAAGTAAATATGTCATTCGCGTTGTGGCTCATGTCGATCCTGGCTGATTGATCCTGATGGATTTCACGGGTTTTCTGAAACATTCTGTAGTGCATCCAGAATATTCGATGTAATAATAAAAACTGTATGAAGATTACCTCGCCCGACGCGACCGCTTCACCAGGTATGAAGAGTTCTGGATAGATGTTGTCCAGGTACCACTTGAAGGACTTGCACTCCAGCTTCTTCCTAAGCGCTTTACGCTCCGACACGTCCCCGTAATTGCCCTATGGAAAGGTAAGAAAGCACGTAGTGGCATCCTGTGTTCCAGAGGAAGATCCCGTTCACTTGGGATCAGTGAGAGGAGCAAGTATCCATTAAGAGTCGAGTAACGTTCAGGATAGAAGAGAAAGAAAAACAAGGAAAAGAAGAATGTAAGAGGAGGGAGTAGTATCGCGAAGAAGATATAAAGAAGGATCTAGTCTATTATAAAGTAACTCAAGAAGCTTTAAAGAAAACTAAATAAATAGATGAACCTCGTGCTGTTGAAGTATTCAAGAAAAATCAGAAAATCTTTTATAAGATATTCAAGTGAATATATATATAATCTGTCAAATTTTAATGAGTTCAAGATCCTAGTTCCGTTACTTTAATTCTTGAAATTTCTATTCTATACCGCTAATTGGCTTTGTGCATGATAAAATAAGGAGGAAGTAAGGTAGACATGTCATTGTTATTTTTTTCATAATTACCTTATCTTGTCCTATCCTCTGGTAGTAGTACTTGGCATACTCATCCAGCCACACTTCACTCAGTCTTATGCTGTTCCTCTTGAGCACGTTGACACCACTACGCCATTTGTAAGGTGAACGTTTCCTGAAGATATGTCCAACATGGGAGCAAGGTACGATTTCCAATGTGCCTGAAATTAATGGATATTAAATAATTAAATAAGATAAACAGATTCATCATTCTACGCGTAGACACCGGAAGTTATGATTGGTAAATATTTTATTTCAACAATAAAAACTTTCTCTAGTCACATATCATTGGTACCTTATCAGGATTGAACCTTCCATACGTAAAGCATAGTGGACACGTCTGACTAATGGGATTTCAAGTGACTTCACTATTGCGACCGATAACCGTCTATCGGTAAAATAAAACTTGTCCAAGTTTCTCATCGTTTTACGAAATCGAAAAGTTTTCTCCATCCTAGACCATAGACCATAGACTATATCGAGTATAAACTATAGAATGTATTATACTCTCTACCTCCACACATCCAAGTCTTGAATGATAGCTCGAGATTCTCGCCGCCCCAGATGTCGAATCCGCTGTCGTACGTTCCAAGTCTTTCGAAGAATGCACGATCTATGGAGAAGAGGCCACCGGCCATTGTTGGAGACCAGACAGGTTCAGCTGGATTCTTATGACGTTTCTTTTCACGTTCCGGTACAGCGTGCCAATTGAACTAATGACATAAAATATTTCAGTATAATGAAAAAGACCATTTTTTTTTTTTAATTTAACCAAAAACCTACCTGAAGATTCCAATCAAATCCTCCAACATTGACACCGCCAGAATCACGCCAATGATATTCCAACGTGGTGTCGTCAATGACGTCGATCACAGGACACACGACTGTTCTTGAATTTCTGGCAATTCTATCCAGAAGAGGTTCCAGCCAGCCTTCTGTACATTCACAGTGACTATCCAGATAAGTTAAGACCGGTGCCTTTGCTGCTGCAGCTCCTAGTAGTCTTGCTCTTATCAAACCCTCTCTCTTTTCAGCCCTGATTATCTTCACTTTGGGGTAGTTCATCATGTAGTCCTCCAACTGACGCTTCAGATGGGCTAAAATCAAATGAGAATTACGTGAGAAGAATTTACGTAGAATTAGCAAATTTCATAATAATTAAATTATAATTTATTTTATTCTTCCGACACAAAGATCTTGGTTAAAGTCTTGGAATAATTTTTAACTACGAATACAACAATGCCACCCTTCTGGACTTTGCTTTAGGAATAGCTGTGGTCTCCTTTGAAAGGACCGCTGGGGCAATTGTCAAAGGATTTCCGGTCTCTTGTAATATAAATGCCCGATATTCGTAGAGTTAAGGGCTAACGGATTTCCGGGTACGTTAAATTCTCCCTTTTGCTTTCAGTCAAGTCGCCCTCTCTATTTCCCTGATAGTCCTTTGAGCTCTTCCCTTTACTAATAACCCCTTCTAGGATCGCCTCGATCTTCCGCTCCGGGACTGCGGATCCTTCCTTTCTCTTTACTTGGTTCTTGTTACCTGATTTCTCTTTTGGGCTCTTGGGTAACAAGGATGCTTTTAACTTGTACGTTCTTGGCTATTATATTACAGACCAAGTCCACCTGACGGGGTAACTAAGTAAGGAATAATTAAAGTCCCACAAGACGAATATGAAAAGCTTAAAAATTGATGCGTACCAATTCCATCAATATATCTGGATATTCGTGAATTATACATTTTCAAATTACCTATTCGTTACCGAGTTTGTAAAACGTTCTGCACATTTTACATATAAACTCGATATTTTATGTGCAACAAAACTGGATATACCAACTCTGTAATCATGAGTGGCACGGAGTGCAAAGCACATTATTCAGTGATATAATTGGGGCCAAACACCCGAGTATTGCTAAAGCGACATTGACAGATCAGTAGAAAAAGAAAAAAGAAAGAAAGGTACAATTATTTAATTGACATAAATTTGATATTGAAATAGTCAACATCCACTACAATTATAATAAATCAATGTAATATTTATCACTCTCTTAATAAATATCCTAAGTCTCCAAACTGGTGAAACTTCCAAAATCCTTAATACCAATATCTAAATCTTAATGCATTTCAATTCCATTATCTGTTCCTACGCAGTAACAGTAAAACAGTCAAATAAATTGAACCCGTTAATTAATGCGCGCGAGTAATACCAATTAATGAGGTAAAGTAACGAGGGAAGTAATTGTCTGCACGTTCACCTAGAATATTCAGAATATAGAATTTCAAAGGTTTATTAATTCAGGTTATATTGCGTTATCACATAAAGTAAACCCTCGAACTCCTGGAACATCGCCGATATCCCAAAAGGTCATATCATAACAGTACAGTAATTAAGTAGTAGAAGAAGAAGATACAACAGACAGAGATAAGGTATTAAACCCTTAAAGAACAATTTTAGGGTCTCTTTATCCGCATTTCGTAGGACCTATGATTCCGTATAATTGTAAGCACGATTTAGATTTATGGGTATGGCTAACCGAGTAATGGTCAACTGGGTAGCAATTAGTGGACTTCGTGTGATTTATTCGTATGGATGGCTTTATGAGGACGCTGTTCTGGACGTTCAGGACTCTCGCACCGTTCAGGCCGATCCTAAGCCGCTATAGCGGATGGGCTTAGCTAACTATGGACAATAAAGGGATTTTCTGGATCAGCAAACCGTGTCTCCTGCGCATACCGGGCGCATAACTTCACCAGGAAGGATCTGAAACAATCTTGAAGGAATGTTACGATTAATCCTTCAGCCAATCTAGGAAAGTTCCTGTAAGAAAAATAAACACCTGCAACACTACCGTCGTGGGAAAAAAAAAAATTAAAAAATAAAAGGAACATTTAATCCTCGCGGTCTGACAGGACTGAGTGTTCTCTACGATCTTGGTAAACACAGGTCAAATTACAGAGGACATAAGGTAGGAAATGAAATAGGGAAGAACGTTTTATTTGCTACCTTCTTACAAAGTAGGGGTGGTTGGGGTGTAATAAAATAATCAAGTCTTACTATGTGGTCGAACGTAGCTCAGTAGTAGAATGAGTCCCCCGCCATGCCAGACAGCAATATCTGCTATCCAAGCAGGACGTCCTGACCGAGTATGTTTATGAGACTAACTTCCTGTGGCTCCGCCAAGGGCTTATCTTGTGAACCTTCAACCGGAAGTACGCACGACCCTTCCGCGTGAACTTTTTAACCCTCTACCCTGTACGACCTTCGTCCAATGGGTTAATTCGCCCTTTTTATGAGCTTACTACGTTATATTGCTCGACCTCGTGAAAAGCCACGATCCCCAACTCCCCACCACTTGTCTCCTTTACTAGCGAGACCCCCATAACGCAGTGACAACGATTGTCTCGTCTGACGTCATAACACGTTATATTACGTTGTTCCCTGAATTTTTATATTAAAAAACATATAAAAAGGTCGAAGAACGTAATAAAGCGTTTATGAGGTTTTTTCCTGACTGAATTTACAATTTTTTACTTTCACCCGGAACCCATTGCGTTGACCAAGACAGATCTCTGTTAATTGATCCACCCCATATGCTACTATATATATACCTACTATTTTTACTGATACTGATGATATTTCCTTGCCCCACCCATCCTGTCCATAGTGTTGGTAGGGACACGGAAGTGTAACAAATAACCAAAGTAAATAGATTGGATGAAAATAAGGGTTACACGAAACAGGGCCGTATGTTTCGAGACTGTCAAGGGCCCTGCGCCATTTCTCGAAATTTATTTGCCTCGATCATTCAGCCATTTAAAGAGTCGAGTACAGTCGATCGTACCCGAGAGCAGCCGAACACTCGGAGAAAAATATATCCGACGCAAACGAACCGGAGAATCCTATTCCGTTAGGGACTGCGAAATAGGGTAGCAGGAGGGAATGAATGAAAATACGAAAGGAAGCAAGTGCGAGCGAGTGAGGGGATAAAGAGTGTGGCGAACCAGACTAGGGAAATTCGTTCGTTCGTGCGTGACTGTAAAAGCACGTCGTTACCTATTGAAATGACGGTTCTCTTTGCTCAAGAGAAAAATTTACCTAAGGGCCTTTAATGATTTCTCATATTTTATATTTTACTTTCTCTTCTATTGGAACAAGAAAAAAAATTTTCTAATCTTACATCACATATACTCACGCATGTCAGAATAATCATCCACCAGAATGATCTCCTGGATCAAATGATCCGGCGATCTGTCCAGGACCGAGTGCACTGTTCTCAATAGCACGGACCAAGCTTCGTTGTGGAAGCAAATTATAACTGCAGTTGCAGGTAATTTTTCCAGGTAACGTCCTGGCTCCTTGCACCTGCAAACAGAATAATATCCTTCCGTAAAGTCAGCTGTGAAGAACGTCAATAAATATACGTATATCAAACGAATGACTGTTAGCCTAATTAATTATTAAAATATTCAAGCAACATAAGCTAATAGAGTTTGTAGCAGTGGTATTTCCAAACCCTGCTATTTACTCAATTTTCTATGTCAATACCCAATCCCTGCAGTCGTCATGTACTACCAACCGGAAAACACAAACAAGATCTGGAGAGGTACAGATATAGTTAAGTAAATAAATATCTACCAGATACTGGTATAACTAGAGATACATGATTCTTGAGATTATTGAGAAAAAAAAATTGCGAACTTCCGGTCTGTGGTGGTAACTGTGTATTAGTAGCGTAACAAGGTAACGGTCGGACGGAGATAGCGACGGTTGCCAACAAAACGGTATACGGATAATCGCTGTTGAAAAAGGAGTCTTTACGTTGATGATATATTGTCCATAAATATATATATACTATATACTGCCGTTATTACTGTACCTAACAATCTGCCATCTAAGTCACGTGTTCTTACCAGGATATCGTACACATAAAAGGATAATTATCAGCGATAATCCAAGTCCTCAATAACAGATATCTCAGATCTGCTCAACCGTCTCTGTAATAATGGCGGACGAAGTAGCAATTTCGAGTGGTAACGAGGTACCTAATGGCTGATATAAATGAAATGGCCTTTTCTGTATTAGGATTTCATTTTTTGATTGTCAGTATTACTTGGTCGTTTTGAAAAAAGATTTATATCGAGATTCGGGGTGAAAAAATCGCAAAGATGGTTAAGAATAAAAATTATTTATATATATATCATTTCTTTGAATCATTTATATGCATTGAACACGTGCTATTGAGAGGTTGACGTAATTCCAAAATAACGAGACTCCTGATCCAAAAGTAACGAGCGTTACGAGAAGAAACTAAAGGATACTGAGCTTCATTTTTTTTTTGTTGAAAAAAATTGCCAGCGACCCTCGCTTGACAAGTGATACTTTTTTGTTTTATGAGTTGATGTCCGGCCAACGAATTCAATACCTTCCGGGCAACCGGAAGCTGCGCGTGCTAGTTATACGAACTCTTTTGTCCCCAGAAAGTGGATATCGCTGTTGGAAATCAATCGACTAGAAATGATTGAAGCGTTCGACAGTTTTAAGTGCTTTTCCACTTTACTCTTCAGGATCGTTTATGGTTTTGCAGATACGCGTTCGATACTAATAACGAACGCTAAGAGAAGTTTCGTTGAATCTGTTTCAAAAAGTATAAATCATAGCGTGTTTGATACCGTGGGAAAAAAAAAAAAAAAAAAAAAAAGTGAAAAACTCGAATACTAATCTTTACCGGAACTCAAACAAACATCCAAGTTATTCCGTTCCTTATCTGATATTAAAATCCATTTTTCAATTCAAAGTTAACGAGTTTTCAGGATAAGTTATAAATGTCTCAGGGCTGTTCGATCTCGGCTGAAAGCTCGTTCAATCTGATTGGAATATCGAAATTTGGTGTAGACCGTTCGTGGTATGCTGATCGTTTACTTGCATACCACCCTTAACCACCCTGACTGTCTCCTTGAATTCACACTGCTCACCACTCTCGGCGAGTATGTGCATTGAGCGAAAGACAAACAGTCTAGGAAGAGATATCCCTGCGGGAACCCGGTATATTTGGCAGGGTACCAGCACATTTGGAATAAAGAAGCATTTTCCATGGTTCAGAAAATAATCGACGAGTCTATAGCGTGGAAAGACCCGCAGGAGGAGATTATCGAACTTTCAGAAATTTTGTAAGGAAGGGAAATGAAAATTAAATCCCACGGGGGATGAGAGTAAAAGAAAAAGAAAAAAAAAAGCGAACGTTACAAAACCGCCAAGTAGATAAAGTACGTGAGTAGTCGGACATCGTGGATTTAGGAGGGAAGCATACGCCAGTGATTTTCGACACACCCTCCTTATTGTTGGGGTTGAAATAAAAGGCTCGAGGAGGAAAGAAAAGAAAAAGATGGAGCTCTGGAAATAATCCCATAAATTCAATTAAGCATCGAGACTCCTATAGGCGAGGTGTGTGTACGAACTTGCCAACCCCGTTGGGGATCATAAAGGATTGAGATAGCACGAAGGTCGAGCTCGACGGCTTAGGGTTGGTTCACATGGACAGCGACGTCTATGATGAAGTGTTTCTCACCTCGGTGTTCTGCCCTTTAGCCTCATATATATATATATATATATATACATCTAGTTTCTTGGTTTCTCTCTCTTCAACCCTTAGATTCTTCAGTAGCACGCCATACAGCCCCTATAGCGTACCATACCGCAGCGTACTATTACCCTCTGCTTCCATATGGGGTGGGCAAGAGTTATGCGAGTTTTTATGTATCTACGTGTCCGCGGGCGCAAGGAAGATAGAGAAAATCTTCCACCACCCTAAGGATACTCCCAAGTGCCTTTCGAAGGGATGCCTACCCTCATCCTTCGGAAAAGCCACTTCGAGAAAGATCTCAACTTTCATTTTATTACTCCGGCGCCTACGGAAAGATGAATTTCAGCATCACTTATGATACTGACTTATATTATACTATATTCTACAGTGGCTGTACTGCTCGTACGTGTTACGTAAGGCGTAAGAATAAAAGCGAGAAACTGAGAAGGAATGAATTGAAGAAAGGTTTACGACACGACTCACGGCGTTTCCTGCAATTTTCTAAAGTGGCAAACTCGAAACGTTACTGTGCTATTGTCTAGCTAAGGGTTGTAGGTGTATTGCGGGGTTGATATAAATCCATGTTAAAAAATTATCATCGTAACAAGGCAAGCCTCGTATCACATAAATTCAAAGGGACCGGAGCAGCTACAGAATTTAAAGAATCCTTTGGACCTCATAGTTCATAGTTCCCAGTCGTCGACCTGGGTTCTTTTCTTGGATGACTTCAGCAATCGGAAACATGCTAAGGGTTGTTTGATATTTGATATACATATATTATATTAATAAAGACCAAATTATTTGTACACGGGTACAACAGGGTTTCAGTATGACGTCAATACAACCCTATAAAGTCTTGTTCAGGTGTCAACACTTGATCAAATGACAAGGGGTTGAAATAATGCCAAAAGAAGAATACGAAAAATTCACAAAAACATCCCTGACTCGTAACTTCACATACACTGTATAATAAATACAGTACAAGTATTATACAACAAATGTGCACGTAAAGAAATATCATTGGTACAGAGCAGATATGACTGAGGTACTTTTTGTCTGACTACGAAAATCTTTGACTACTCACTATATTACCTTGATACTCATAAGGGATGATTTAGCAAATAATAATAAAGTCAGTGCGCAAACGCAAGGAGTCGTTACTGAACTTACCGAGCTGAACACGTTCAAGAGATGAATTTTGTAAAGATGAGGATAAGGACCGATGAGAACCAACGAGGATGAAGGAGCCGGATGATGGATTAAGTTAGGACGTAATGAGTAAACAGTACTCAGCCATCCTTGGGTCACAGGAACAGCTACTAGGGGGGAGGACTTTCACCCCCACTCCCATTGTACTAACAAGCGATCTCGTTTACCCGTAGGAGAAACGTCGTTACGTAGAAACACGCTTAGTACCACGCGCATACATGTGCCTTTAACACACTCACAGATCCTGCGCCACCTGACACCCCCTATCTGCACCCTCGGATTCATGGATTATCCTGGAGAATCAACGCCAGTAGTCACGGCACTAAACAAACCAGACCAAAGAGAGACTTTCGTGCGGCTCACACTTTCCGGCCGCTTCCAACACCGGAAGTCTGCCTATTCCAAGTCAAAATGAAGCCCACGAGGCCAGCGCCCTCGTCCTTACGCCATCACCACAACGGGAGCTCGTTAGACCTTGGAAAATCAAGCCACGCACTCGTGGCTGTGTTACGTGCGTATGTCTGAGCATGCACGGTGGTTTTACCACTTAGAATAGTGAGGTCGGTTAAAGTTACGTTGGGACAGATACATTTCTATCCTGGGAATTTGCCAAGTTCCTTAAGATATTTTCTGCATCTTTATACACTGCTTCGTCTTGCTTCCTTTCATTCTTAATACAGCGAGCGACAGCGTCATTTTTATAAAGGAACAGATTTCTGCCTAATGGACCTTGGATGGGACGTCGTTACGCAATCTACTTCACAGTGGAAAAGCACTCGCGCATCAGACGCACTTATGGCCTCCGTTACGTTAGGGCTGATATATAACACCTACTGCCATATGGAACCTAGTCTACCTACTGCCTAACCCCCAGCCCCTTTTCAGTTTTCAAAAGCCACCCCCCCTTTCTGCCTAACATCCATGTCGAGTTTTCGTGGGGTGGCACGAAAACTCAAATAGACGGGGCACCCCTTGCGATAACTACGTAGATGAATGGCAGCACGTAAATCTAATATGCAAAACGTCACGAGGTGTCATAAATAAGAAGGTAAACCCCCCTCGGTGCACGTAGGTACGGAGTTGCACGTTATAATTACTAGATGGATATTAAGGGTAGGTGACCTAACGTGTTATGTTCAGCTCGTAAATAACGGAGAGCAGCGTCTTACAAATAGCGTTGCTGCTTGCCAATGTCTCCATAGCCTCCATATGATTTACTGATTATTCTCTTGAGAAAGTTTCCTTTGTCTCCCGACAGAGCGCGCACGGGTCCGTTCCAAATTCGTAAATCATACGCGAACAACGGTCAATTGCGAAATTCGGTGTACTACGTCGCTTAGAATTTTTCCTCTTTTTATCCGCCCACTCACCTTTTTCTTCTCCTACTCTTCTTTTCGTCTCCTGATCGCTCAGTGCCTGCAGCATTAGCGCGATACTTTTCGTGATTAATGACCAACCATCAGGGTCGCCAACTCTCACGCGTAAGATTAATACCAACCGTGGGAAGTCGGAGGAAGAGTTTTAATACAGCAGCGACAGTTTGTCTGCGCGGAATCCTTCCGAGTAACAAAATCCTTGGGACTTAACCCAACACCCCTTCCAGCACTCACCCCTCCGCCAGGGATACGACAACCCAATTCTTTTCAAAGGGATACATATTTTCTGTACTTCCTTTCTGTCTGGTTACTTGCTCGTCTTACCTACTTATTTACTTGCTTGATTTACCAAGTCTACCTAATTCTTCTCTTTCTACCCAATTCTTAGGGGTGGCTTGTCGACTCCTTATACTTTGACACTCGTTCCATTCTCTCTCTCTCTCGAGTCATGTAGAAACCTTGAAAGTTTATCTGAACAAGGGGAAAATTGCCAGCGAGCCCTTGGACGTCACTAAAATAAATAATTACGCCCAAATAATAGGGGATGGTAAATTAGAATATAAATAGAGAAAGAACGCGAGGGACGGGGGAGGGTTTGGATGCTGGTGAAAGTAACGAGAGAAGAAATGTCAAATAAATTAAAGAGAGAATTTATCATGAGAACATTAAGGGATTGTCTTATTATTAAGGGTTGGTTAAATTAAAACATTTTAACTTAAATTAATGTCAATTTAAACTACGCTATCCACTCGACCGTCTATATAGATGTCAGCGACGGTCAACGTTCAGAACGTGAATTATTTTACGGATCGTTAATGTTACAGGCTGTCCCCGATGACGTTCTACATTACCCCCGAACGTTACGGGGGTATTTAATTAAGGTATATATTACAATGACGGCGGGTACAGGCACCTGCAGCAAACTGGGCATGTGGGTATCTACCACATGACCGCCATGACATTAATCATATCCCGGAAGCAGTAAACATAATTTATAAGAGGACCGGACTGCGGTAGAGGAAGCTTTTTGAATATACAGGGTCCACTTAAATAATTCATAGATACAAGCAAATATGAGTTTGGTAATAGAACGGTGTGACGGCACCTTTAAAAAAATAGTAGTAAGGACGATTAACGAATCGGACTAACTCGATGTCCAAACCGCTTACGATCAAAATCACTGATGTCCTTTACTACTATAGTTGTCAGACAGAGTAAATTCCTAAACTCCACGAGGCATCGTATATTCCCAGGATCACTCTGGATACTAATTAAACTTAATGACGAGTCTCACTGATAACGTGTCAACTTGCGATAGCCATCATGACGAAAAAGACATCACGATACAGTCCGAGCGAAAAGTACTACGAGCGATCGTCATTCCTCTTACGTACTGCATATACGGTATATCTGTAGGCTAAGAAAATTGTATGGAATTTAGCGAAAGTAAATAGTCACGTGACTTTGATACCAAATTATATATAGATCATAAAATTCGATAACAATTTTTATTTACACGATTCTTGATACCATTTTCATTTTTTTTTTTATCACTCGCTTCGTATATTTCTGCATGTGACTGTACCTTCTTGTTAAATAAGTAGGAGAGTAGGACGCTTATAGGATTTCGTTAAGTATTCACCCGGCAATGATATTATCAAAATATATTTTTGCCATCGAAAAAATTCGACTCTTATCAAAGGAACTACTCAATCCTCGTAAAAAGGTATACCTATATACATTAGGTATTTCTTGAAAAATATTAGTTTCGTCTCAGTAACCGCATCCCGTGGTCTCCTTATTACGTCATCGGACAACTCAAAGTCTCTTAGGAGGAAAGACCTTCCGGCTATACTGGCTTCCAATGATATTGATTTCGTAATCTTTTGATCTCGCCGTCCCAGAGATACACCAAGGGATGAGACGTTAAGGAAAAGGACTATAAGGACCGAGTAGAAACGCAGACGAAACTTTTAAACTAATGTTAAAGCGCGAGTCGTGAGTATAGCAAAGCGGATATGTGCACGGTGTGTATATACATATATATATATATATATATATATCAACACGTACGTATATACAAACTTTAAATAAACGTTAACAAGTTGCGAGCTCGCGTCGAGTTGTGCAGCCTGTGGTTGACGTCATAAATTAAGCGAGCATCGCGCAACCCTTATTTTACCAGGATCAACCCCTCTTCCTTTGGGAAATTGTTAGCCAAAACCGTTCCTACGACGTGGTTTCCCAGTATGTGCCAAAAGGGCTCATTAATAAAATATATATGTATATAACATCGCAAGGGACTCGACACGTTTGTCAAATTATAATTTTATACAAGCTTCTCGCATTAGAAATTTTTAATGAAACATCATTCACTGCTGTGCGCGCAGTAACAAGGAAATTAAATAAAGTACAAGAGCGAAGGGAGAAATAAAAAAAATTTTTTTAATACCGCAAATATCATTAAAAATTATAATTGAACTTATTCCAGCTGAATTATTGCCAAGCGTCGCCCACGACTGTCTGGATTGAATATATTTTCTGCTTCTATTTTTTTTTTTTTTTCCCCTCTTCCTTACGTCTTTTCGCAATATAGATATACTACAGCAGGTAACAACCAATACCATTATTATTAAGTACCGTGTCGAACGCTTAGTTCTCTTGTCAAAGCATTCTTACTTAACCGGTTTAACTTTACTAGTCTCCGAGAAAATCACATTCCCCGTGTCTTTTCCCTGCTTTTCCCCATTCTCCCTTGTCCCCCTTATCCTCTTTCTTTGTCATTCGTTTCAACGCCTACAGCTTACCACACGTACCACAAGACCCAAGAGTCGAGCACCGAGCACGTAGAACGTGTAATAAGACCACTAAAAAAAAAAAATCTGATACATAGAAGATTTCGTTTACCAAAAAATATATATGAAAAGACGCGATCCCGTAAGTGATACTATACCTCGCTAGTCAGACACAAAGAAAAATCTATACCGTGTATAAAACAAGGATGTATCGTATATAGTCGAAGTCAAAAACTCAAAACGGAAATGACGTAACCCTTGACAGGCTCGTTTAAATTTTCCGCGCCATCAGATTCCCCTCACTAGAAGATCGCTTTTTTTTTTCCCCGTTTTTCCCATCAGAGAAAACCTCGTTCAATTAGGATCTCTACCACCACCACCGTCACTACCACCACCACCCACCTCCAGCAGCGCTATGACGGCATTACGGTGCCTCGCAGGAATCCGCTTTACAACCGGTCGTAAAACGACAAACGAATCCACGATTCAGCGCACTTATTTTGCACGGGGACGAGTGGGGGGTACGTGAGATCGACCGTGCTACCTATGATTCCGCGTGGAAACGACACCAAGCCCAAGCGTTAAAGAGGGAGGATAGAGGGAGCCACGGCCATTTTCATCGGAAAACAATCAAAGTAAAGATCTCACCAAATGGACGCTCATTATCCTGGGCTTCCACTTCCTGAAAATAACCCCTCGTCCCCCTCTTCCTTACTAACCCTGCCCAACCACCATCCTGACCAACCTACTTTACTCTTCCAGTAGACTGGCTTCTTCGCTAATTAATCTACTGGAGCGAAAACGTCGTTGTGGCTTATATAGCTATAACGATTGCGTTTGATCACAACTTTTTTTTTGTCAACTTCATGTCTGCTTTTTTTATTTTTTTTTTTTATTTTTACCTCAATCTACGCTGGCAAATATAATTTCTCCGAATATAAATTCTCGCTGTCTTGACTTTTTGCTGACGAAAATTACGTCGAGTGCGAACAAGACACTACACACGCTCCTACGTCATTCTCCTTGTCAGGGTCTTGCACGTTGCTTAACTAGTAGGGAGGGCACTGTTGTCGCCAGCCTTTGTCGAGGCTTCCTACCTAGAGTGGAGGTTGCGCCTCATTGACCCGGTGTCTAATGAGGACGTAGCTAAGTGCCTTGGAGACAAGTAGATCTTCACTTACATGCTCATGAAGGGTGGGGGGGGGGGAGAGGGAGGGAGGGAGTAGTAACCAAGTCTCAAGTCGAGGAAGAAGCAAGTACAGTTGTTAGCAAAAATATTGATTAACCGAAGAAAGTTGCACAGACTGATGAATCGGCATTTAAAATATTTTATTTTACTGATTCTTGAGGATAGTGAGCATAAGGATGTGAGACGTTTAATTAGAAAGGATTAATACTGCGCAACGTTATAGTCGCTGAGAGATGATAAATTGAGGAGAACATGTCGAAAGTTCAGGATTTGGAAATCCCATGAGAAAATTCTATACTACAATGATAAATTATAACAAAGTTATACCGTACCGACTATAGTACGTATGAGAAAACTTTATCGGCTTGGTTGGAAGGTACATTTGTTATCAGCGTGAATAACATTTATTCACGGTAATAAAGTTTTCTTGCCAACTAACCACGGACAAATTTTTATCTACGATTGTACTCGGCGCCGTTTTCATACCTGGACGGAACACTTTGCGTGGTATGGAATACGGGCAACGACATTAAGGAGAGGTGGAAGATGAAGAATTGGCAGTGGAGAAGGTACGTAACCTGTCCAGACGGATATGGGGAGTGAAGGAGGTGGAAGTGTTGGAGAAACTGGGAGAGGAGAATAAGGGTCCACTTTTACTCTTTGCAACTGTGCAACCTTCCGAAACACCCTTTCTACCCTTTTTAGGGTCTTGTCAGAATGGCTCTTTATGTTTTACGAGAACATATACGCCACGTAATTAGAGCGAAACTTGTTCAAAGACGTTTTCGTTGGAAGTCGCTAAAACAAACAGGGAGCCTGGGTCGAGAATGTCACGTGTGGCTGACTATGAAAATGTTATCCCCTGGGAGGTAAATGAATTTTCAAAAAGTTCTTACATTTAGCTAATGAATATTTGAGTTTTGACATATTAGACATCTCGTAATTAATATTTCTCTGTCGTATGCAAATTTTGGCTGAAATGAAAAAATGTGAAATTTTACAAAAAAAAATTAAAAAACTTTATCCTTGATTATAAAATTGAATAAGTCGGCGTGGATATACAAAATTGTAATATTCGTATTTTTTTTTTTAACCTTTTTATAGCAAACTGACCTGATATCTGAATTTAATCGATTGAGATTATCGGACGATGTTCAATTTAATCCTGGATAAAAGAGCTCACGGTATTAAAATGGAGGCCGAGGAGTTTACGCCGTCGCCATGCTTGGAAAAACTTGTAAAAGTGTTCGTATTCCGGATGTACGTTTGCTGGACAAAGAAAAAGTGTAATCCAGATCTCGGAGAATGACGGAGGAAGTATAAGAGAGAAAACTTTTTATCTCCTCTGCCTCTAGCTATTAGCCATTACAGTTTCCACATAGTAGCAATGAGGTTAAGTCAGATTAGGTTTAGCTGTTATACGGGAAACCAATATAACATCCATTACCGAGACACTTCCGAGGGAGCTTCTTTTATTGGCAGGAGAAAAAAATGAGAGAAATAAGGAAGCAAAAAAGACAAATTTAAACAAACACAAACTATTTGATTCTCATGTTCTATTATTATAGATGTATATTCATCCAATTTTATATAACATCTGTATCTCTATACTGGTTTTCTACATCATTATGACGTAGCCACAAGTGGCGCGACGAATCCTCTTCTCTGGGACAAAGTATCATCGAGAAGGATAACAACAACTCTTGCCTCGTGTAACTAGGATCCCTGACAAGGTAAACGAGTAGTTGAGGAGATACCAGGTAGCATCTGATAACTCAAGGAATAAAAAAAGAGAAATAGAAAGAGAGAGAAAAGTCGAAGAAACAGAAGAGAAAGTGAAGGATGGAGATAAAAAGGATTTTTTAAAAAAAGTGAAAAATATCAGGAAAACAAAAGAAAGGGGAATGCACTCGACTTCGGCAGTAGCTCAGTGCCATTATAAATCGAAGTAACTTCGAATAATAAAAAATAAAGGATATAAAGTCGAGTGAAGAAAAGTTCGCCACGAGTGCTCAGCCATCTGGCGGCTCGTGAACGAAACTAATTAAACAATCTTGACTCGCCAACTAAAAAGCTCAAAAAAGCTTGACCAAAAACTACTTAGAGTCGAATAATCGAGAGTTCTATTATATTACAGTAATGAAGTCTTCTAGTAGATTTAGTCTGTATGCGGTCAGACCAATTCTACAGCCCATGTAAATATACACGTATGGTTATATCAGTGTGCTTATATTAGAAGGGTGGACCTTACCCCCTCTCCCATGACTCTTACTTATACGCTTTGCTCGCGCAAACCACATAAGCAGGAAACCCTTAAATTATGCATATAATGTACAGTACCAAAAGGATAAATACGGGTAGCAAGCATCCCTTACGTTGGCATTAGCCATTATGACGGTTTAATAGGAACCATGGAATATTTATAGCACCTCACTATTACAGGGTGAAGGCAGGGGGTCGAAGAAAGCTAATATAAACAGCCGGAAATTAGCGGCCAAGCCCTGCAGAGCGATGGTATTTTGAAAGGGGGTGGGAATTTTTATGGATGAAAAAATTTACTGGGTTTTTCATAATTATTTTTTTTTTGTTCTTTTTAAAATGTCTATGTGGATTCATCGTACCTGTGATTCTTTCGGGAGATTTTTTTCTTTTTCTATTGTCTTATTTAAGAGGGTCTATTATCACGGCATCTTAATTAAACGTCTCACTTTGAATTTCAGCGTTACTTCCGCGAGATAGTGCTAATTAGGCGTTTCGAGGTTAATGCAACGAGAGATGAATTTTGCTTGGTTGCAGACAGATTTCTGGGGGAGGACTGGGGGGGGGGGTGGAAGATGCTGCGCGAAATACTAGACGTAATTTTGTAAAGGGTTGAGAATTCTTCAGGGATGCCTTCAAAGAGGGATGTATAGGTACGAGGATATTGCCCTTGTGTTTCCTAGACTTTGTAAAAAAGGAATCTATCTATGAACCAATGAAAGAAAGCTTTATCGAATTCAAATTGCGCGCCACTTTACTTCGCAGTCGATCCCTCGGGACGAATTTCCAATTGCAGTTTCTATAGAATTACGGGACGATTTTTTTTTTTATCGATACAACGTAAAAGCTATTTCTCACGTGAGCGACTGGCGTTGAAATTTAAATAGTAAAAAAATTATTCGCTTTCTACCTCTTCTAAATACACAGTTTGTATTTGCAGACGCGTAAATCACCAGCTTACGGAAATCACGAAATACGTACAGAGAATGGCGAGCTTAAGGTTTGCGCGAGGAACATCATTTTTGCAATTTCACTCAGGAAGGATACGTCGTAGTAAATAGAGTCGCTTTCTAGTAAGAAGATGAAGTTTCACTTAGCTGGTCCACGGCGCTCTTTACTTGTGACTTGATGGGTATTAAAACAGGCATCTTCGTTACGAGGACAACCGGCCGCCATATTGGAAGGAACACGAGACACGATTGAAGCCAGGTGGCACATTAGCCCCTTGAGAATTGTTTGAGAGCATCCGCCATTCTCTCTACTTAGAGTCAAGTTCACTGTGATTTATCTCTTGAGAATATAGGGGTGAGTAGTAAGACCTACCCCTATCCATAATTGGATGCGATTGGCGCGCAGGCATTATGAGTTAAAAAAATTAGAAGAAAAAAAATGGGTGGTTGAAGATCTTAAGATAAAATTCAATGAATTTTTTAAGGGTTGTAAAATTTCTTTTTTTTTACTCCAATCGGTTTTAACTCTAACTAAATTCAGGGGTAGGTGGACAGTGGCTGTATGGAATTATGAAAAAAAATATTTTGTCACTTCCGAAATTTCCATAATTATGAAAATCACCACAGGTAATATATACATGGGTTAAGGTAAACTTCAGCACTTTAAGGAGAATACATGTGTTAACGTGGTAAGTGCAACTGCTAGGGGTTACAGTGCAGAAAGTGCCAGACAGCACTTTACTCGAAGGTCCACTACTACGTATTAATTTGCTAGAAATACCTAGATAGGTATCAACCCCTTAATAATCGTCGGACCTAACTACCCCTGCGTCACTGTAATACTGCCCAGTAAAAACATCCTGGACGAACCCTTCATCTCGAATACCTCCTATATACCTACTATGATTATATATTAACCCAGCATCCCCCTCAAAGATGACTTCTTGTCGAGTGACGCTCTGCAATTTCTTGTCAGCCGCAATGTGAATGGTCTGGCCAATTAAGTCATACACGTTGACGTCAAGGAGTCTCTTGAAATTTGAATTAGTATATAAGCGTCGTATAAGCCTGAATGTAAACCAGACATAAATAAAATACGGACACGAGTACCACGAGCGGATAATTGAACGAGCGTATCACGCGATACGAGAAAAATATTCAGAAAAATATATCTCCGAGCAATATGCAATGAATATACGAATATTATTCCCTTGGTTAAATAACCTGAAAAAAAAGTTCTCATATATTTTTTTCTTATCAACGTCCCCGTTATCAACCATCCGTCTAATCTACAAGTGATCCTAAACACGATACCTTAAAAAGACATAGTGCTTGTTTCATGATCCTCGCAGGACGTTACACCCTGATTTGACCGGATGTCTTGGTAGTTTATCCTCCAAGAATAGACTCTTACGTAAACCGTTAACATGAATACCGGTGAAAGCACAGTAAATAACATGAAGCAAACACGTCACGTTCGGACAGCCAGTAAAGGAAAAGAAAAAAAAAAAAAAGAAATACTGTCGCCAAGTAGCGTAAACAGAAAAGAGCCGTGAAAGAATCTATTTTTAAGAATAGAATAAAAAAAAATCAAAATTGACTTATCCGACTGGTAGAAAAATCTTATGAGAGAAAAAAAAGTTTCAAAAATAAAAAAAATATTTTATCATCAAAAAGCGCAATTATATCACGTGAAAAATTACCTATGTATACAAGATGGCTTGCGGAGATACTTAAGCAGAAAATTCGTGGATGCCCGTACGCCTGCTTGGATGGTTCAATTTATAAATTCCTGGCAGCTACCAGCAGTCTGGGCTTCTCTACGTTTCGTCTGCCTCATCTATCTCAACCTCCCATTCCTACCGGTAGGTACCGTTACCTACCACCTACCTAACCCAATTCATTCGCGCGTGGTTAAATAAATCCTTGCTAACCAGTAATTGGAAAATATAGACAGCCGCGCTCATACATTCTTGGCAAAGTGTGTGTCGGGACAGAACGTACCTACTGCATATGGCATATACCTATATACACGTGAGATCTTTGAATACCAAGAAGAAAAGGATCAGACTACAGTGACGTAGCATTTATGACGATATTTGAAAATAGAAAGAAAAAAAATTTCCCTTATGAATTTATAGGAATAATTAATATAACTTTCCCACACTGTACTATACAGCATGAGATGAATTTCAATATTTAGTTTACTTGGTTGACTAGCAATAATATATTTATTTAATCCAACCCATTGCATCTACTGGTAACGTAACATCTAGAGTTTGATATTCCAAGGGTAGACATTTCATTGTGTAAACTAAACAAGTCAGACACGATAACATTGTAATTGGGCATGAACAGGTGGACAGGGGGATGAAGGGTGAAAGCACAAGCCTATAGCTCGCACGTGAGAGTACCTTATTAAACTAAGCGTCCTGTTTATTTGCATATTTAAATTTAACATGAAAAAGGGGTTGCAACCCCCCTAGGGTTAAATTGCACCGACGTTGCCCGATAGCATCGACAGAAAAGTTTTGCCCGATATGTTCTTTGTTTTTATCTACTGTTGACTGATTGACATCAATAATACACAAAGAGTATCATAAGGGGTAGTATTTTCAAGGGGTGATTCTTATCCGGTGTTGTATAACGTATGTTAAGGCAATAGAAAAAGAAATAGAAAAGAACAAAAAAGTATGTAGCAATTGCAAGTGCTATAGGTCGATTTACCAAGAATAGGGGGAAAAGTGAGAAATATACTTTTATATATATATATATATATATATATATATATATGATTATGGATAACCAATATACACACAGTCCTATAATCTATTCTAAGAATCTACCCTTAGTGCCTATGTATTGAGAAACACTGTTGGTTGACGTAATTCGGAATTGGCTAGTCAAGTAGAGATGGTCGGTTACTGACCAGCCAATTGACTACAGACTGACAATAATAATGTGCAGGATACGAATGGGTAGGTGCATACGTATATATTTACAATGCTCTCTAACTTTGTCCACCTGTCCTGATAATGTCGGTTAATATCATGTAAATTGTAATTAATATTCATGGGGCTAATTTGGCCCTGCGGTTCGAGTCCTCCTACTCCTGCGACCTCACCTATTACGGGCCAGGCTCCACGGGGAAAGTTTTACGCGAATTTACGGGACTCTCTGCAAAACATATTTCGTTGCCACGAGAGCGAACGAGCCAACCAACCAACCAGCCAGCCACCCAGCTAGCTAGCCAGCCTTGTATCCCACGTGTATAAAGTCTGAAATACCACTGAGTTCCCTCACACCGAATAGGCTCCTGGAAGATTATACCGACAATTTCATTAAGGTTTATTTTCACCGCAGCCATAGATGCCAAGAGGGCTGGGATATTTACTGATATCTATAGCAACCCATACGCGGGCTTTAACTCTGGCGAAATCTTCCAAGTATGAAAAAACAATTTTAAGAGAAAATACCGAGGAGTCGAAGCTTTTATGGTTATGAAAAGAAAAAATTTTACAGCAGAAAATTGTAACGTATCTATCCGAAAAAAACATTGTTTAATATACCGTGGAAAATTTGACTGTTTCGCAGGGACTCCTTGCTACGGCAAGAGGCTGGAGGGTGTATTCGTAATATATTTTCTTCCGAGCGAAGTGTTCCTGGAATAGGGATAAATCTCGAAAATGATTTAAAGCTCGTATGAGAATTTCGTCACGACACGTGCGACGCTTGGGGTAAGAAAAAGCTACGTCTATACCGTCAACGATTTCATTTTCCAGCGAATCCCTGGTAGCAGGGGTATAAAGAATAAGGGATGAGAATCACGAGCAAGGAACGATCTGGTAAACAAAAGAAAAGTGAGTAAACAGGATTTGGAAACGATGGTGCAGCAAGAAAGAAGGAATGAATTGGAGAACAAAGGAAAAGGAATTCAAGACTATCGTCCATACGGCGACTCATGACTCAGTTCGTTTTATTAACAATGACGCGATGCGAATTCCTGCCCATTCGCTATAAAAAAAAATGGCCGTCATATTTTATGATTTCTTCCCCGCGTTATACGACCGATCCATAATCGTGAACGTGACGTAACCGAAATGTCCATACGCACTTAAAGATACGTTATACGTATTACGCTATATGAGAATTAAAGCCACGGAGTGCCATAATAAAATGACATTATTCCCATTAAAATGGCACAACCCCCCTACTACCCTCCATGCGTATAAATTACTAGTTGACAATACGTTATTATTACTTACCATTGATCTCGAGGATCTGGCAGTGTCCTATGTACGGATATCAAATCGCTCGCGTACTGATTGAATGCATTGTTGAGCCAACCGTCATCGACGAGCTTCTTTATCTCAGCCGTCAGATTCGTAGGCAAAACAACGGGTCGTCCGTTTTCACCAGGAGCTTGGGAGTCCTGATCACGTGGTGCTGCGAGTACACCGCCACCTGGATAATAAAGGCGAAACATTATTTTTACTTTACTACATCTACCATAAACACTGCAGCAGCATCTTGTCCGCCATGTTTGAATATAATAATGCAATATCTTGAGCTTGCAACATTTAGCCCAGCCCATTCCTTGAGCTTTACTGCAGAAACTAAGCTCCCTACTGGTCAACGGATGTTACCGCATAAGTGTGTACTTACTATGCACACATCCCGAAGCACAGCAATGGGAATGGACAGGTGGAATAATGGTAGGTTATACAAATGGGTTAAACTACCCTTAGGGTAAACACGTGATGACTCTATGGGGGATAATAAAATGACGTAATTACAATTCAGGAAGTGGACTACAGTCGTTTGGATGATTTATCAAAGGCATTGAGTTGGGTTGAGAAAAAATAATAAAAGTTACTATATTTTGTGAATTTGGGTCAGTTAGATTACAGCAAATGGATCACGAGGGAGAGGGTGAGGGGTGCAAGTGGAATATTATTGATTGATTTTGTCTTTTTTTTTTTTTTTTTTCGTATTTTATAATGTTGCCAATAACTATATATATATTATCTATACTCGTACCTTGCTCAGGACCAGCTTGGTTAAGTTTCGACTTGCTCTGACCATTTCCGGGAGTCTCTCTTCGGAGCGCCAGAGCCGGAAGTACGAAACCGTTTGCCACTTGTGGCGCCGCGACGCCCGATGGCGCCATCCCCTGAACTGCTACTGTTCTGTCCTCGGTGTAAAGTAGGACGCAAACTGTCAGCCACGCTGCACCCGCCAACACCGCCACTTTTAACCACAATGATCTTCTTCTGGGAATCCCCATGGCACTTTTGTCTTGGACCTGATGACTTTGAAAGACAGAACAAGATTGTTCTGTTGATCTCGTACGATTAAGGATAACTTTACGTTATCTCTGCAGCATCTTCATCCCTCTGTACAGGCTGAGCCTTGTTGAAACTTTTTTTTTTCGATTTTATTATTAAAATGTTTTTTTATTATATTTCCGTTCTATTTTCAATTGACCAAAAAAAAAAACACTCGCGTCCTTGTGCTTAGACTTTGATTATGTAATCTTATCACCTAGACCGATCACTGATTAAATCCGATCGATGTGATTGATATTATTTTTCTGGATCAAATGTCCTCTCGTTTACAACGACTCGTTTATCGATCGTTCAAGATCATTCATAAAATTTGCATTAATCGGGAAATTACCGTGTAATGTTTTACAGAATTGATTTTTTTTTTTTCCCCTTATCGAATGGTCATGCGTTTAATGTGGATATGTCAATTATCACGTTAATCGATTAGTCGATTAGTAATAATCATTTTTCATCGATAAGTTACAGGGCAGTGTGCACTTGATGAGAATTCAAATGGGAGCACGTAATTATGGCACTTTATCACAGTCCTTATCGAATCGATGTTATGGAAATATTATATGACGATAGTTAGAGCATTGCAAGTTCCAAGGTCTACAGCTCGTTTCAAACGACACTGATGCTAATGCACGTAACAGAATGAAATGGTCCTTTTATGTGTTAACGAGGAAGATAAAAAATAGGTAATTAATGAAATTTTCTTAATCGATTACTTAACGATTATCGTGCGATATGTCACTTGGCGAATTGTCATTTACAAAGTGTACGTCAGCTCATCTCTGGAAAACTGAAACAAAAAAAAATGAGCTAAATTATAATTTTCTCATTCTTATCAGTAAAACTAAACTCAGATTATTCCTTATCGCTGCATTAATACGATAACGAATACTTTAATTGGCGATTCGCTAATGACTCATTAATTATCGCTACTTAAACCGAGACTTACAAAAACTCGTAACTCTCCTCTTTCTCTATGGCGAATTGCTGGAACTTCGAAGTACTTAGATATATCTGGCAATGTCACAATATACGTACTTTGACACTCGTTATAAAAAGCCCATATAATTTCATTACGTAATTATTTACAGAAAGTAGAAATTTATTACCGCATATTACGGATTCCATGAGAATATAAAAAGTAGAGAAATCCTACATTAGTCAGACAACTCGAAAGAATCCACTCGTGTCCATTGATCTATAGAAGCGATAGAAATCACCACCTGTCGCTATCGACTGATATCCATTAACAAGCACGAGGTCAATGCTTATTCATTAAATAAAAAAGTAAAAGTTACTAAAAAAATTTTTTTAATTAAAAAAAATATTCACGGCCGTCTTACGTTCTTGTCTACTGCATCCCTGAAACACGAGGGATGTTTGCTCCTCCTCCTTATTTACTTTTGTGATACGTTCATAAATAAGGGTGGAAAATATTGGGGCAGAACGCAAACCTACGTTCTCATAGTCGTAACTCAATGGTAAAGGACAGATAAGCATATGAGACAATACAAGATTTATTCCAGCACGAAAATTCACGAGAATTTCGGCCAGGTATTTCGTCTGTGCACATAGCCACCTAACCTACTAGCTGCCAGCTACGAGCTACCAGTAGAGAAGGATTTCAGTAGAATCTATGGCGCTTCTCGCACGGACGCCTGTACGACTGTTGCATTTCTACTGCATTTATATATATATATATATATATGTTTGGTTTGCAGTTGCATCTCTCATCCCCTCATGCGCGCAACGTTAATGCAACGAAAACACGAGGCACCTTTCACAACAGTGTTGCACCAACAACCGGCACCTACTACTATCAAAAGAGCATACAGTGGCGTTAAGCTAACGAAATTCCCACGTTTTTTCATTGGAATACGAATTTCTATATTTGAAAGCAGCCAAGTGAATTTTAAACAAACCGCAAAACCCACAATGACCATATGCCATCATCCAAGCCGTAAATTTTCGTAGCAAAAAAAAAATCGACTAATCCGACTGCACCGACGAACACACATATATATTAGCATTCCAAAAAGTCATACTAAAAATTTCAATTCTTAACGCAACCCCTATTTACCTTTAACGGCCATAAATTTTCAGGGTGACGTAATTGGCTCGAAACCGGATTTATATCGAATACCAAAGTCCCTCCCCATGAAACTCGACGTCTCTATCCCCACCCACCCCATGAGGAAGATGAAGTCACTCAGTGAATTCATAAAGAGAAGAAAAAAAAAAAAAAAAGACTTTTCCACCCTATACTTTTTTTTCCTTTTCTTTTCACCCTCTTCCATAAGATCCTGATACCTTCTACCCCTCCTGGAATTTTTATACCCTCCGCCCATTGATTCTTAGTCTACTTAGTACAAGCGTATGCTTTGCACACGTATGCTACATACTGTATATAAATAGTGAATGTATATAATTTACATTCTATAAATTAAATCATGTAAATACAGCTTTATGAAATTTCATAGAAACGCGTGTCACGTTTTGTTCAATAGTTTTCCCTGGAAGGTTTCAAGCACCTGAAAAGAAAATTGTGCAGCTATTGGCACCTCCACCCAGAGACGAGCCACCTAACCTGACCTTCTTATTCTATTCGAGAGGGAAGGTCGTGAGAGCTACGAATAATTTATGAGTCGACTAGACGCGCCATTCGTATTCGTATCGTTTTTGCTTAGGTTCGCTTTATAGTATCAACCTACTACTTTTCGTATGTAGTCATAGGAGTATATAGATTCTAGCAAAGGAGGTCTGGCGAGTGTGCCGTATCACGAACTCCCTCGGGACTTATCTACTTAGTTGAATAGGTATACCTTTTCATGGGGACGCATCCTCCATAGATGTTATCTATTGGATACCATGGATCACGTGTGAGTATATTCAGAGTAGTAGTCGTAGAAATATATAGCCAGACATCGCGCGTGTCGCGCACGCGTGCGTGCGCGGACACTCGGGGATTTATTTTATTTAGTATATTTATTTTCCGAATAAACCAATAAAACTTAATGGTGCCCCACGTGAGTATCGCCAGATACTGATAATAAAGAACCCATCCGTCGAATCCTTGAGGCGTCTTCGAAAAATCGTCGAGTCCCAAGCGCCGAGGGCGAGGACAGGATTCAAAGCGATGGATGAAAATAAAAAGGCTACCGACAAAGGATACGCCCGGGGAATTTTGTCTGTTAAAATCAAAGTACTTGTATTGATTCGATATATTAATATTACGATATTATATTTTAAAGCCTCTGTTGATTTAAAAAGCACGTCTGAACACTTTATGGGTATATCTACTTGAATATAGGTACTTATGTTATTAGCGCTTCGCGTGCTTTTTTTTTCTTTTTTTTTTTTTCTTTTCTTTAAGTTTCATCATAGCTTAGTATCAATTCGCGATAGATTATCATATATTTCTAGAGACACTAGGGTAGCCAGCAGTGCCGAAGTTAGCACTTAATAGAAAAAGGTCATTCGTAAAATGGCAAATCCCACGTGTGTCCCTCGGGACATCGTAGCGGGACAGTCAATACAGCGAAGTTCAATAGAAAACCGGTATCTATTGAAGAAACGGGGAAAAGAAAAAAGTCACGAAAAGCGTGAAAGCATTATCGACAAAAAATGGTCGTCGTACTTAAGTGTCATTAAGCATTGCTTGACAAACAAAGAAAGTAAATGGTGTTTGTATTGGAGAGGGAGGAAAGTTCAAGTGAACGAAAAATCAATGGTAACGATACTTAAATCGACAGTAGATACAGGTCGTATCGGTCAGACGACCAAGAATACGCGATTATGTGTATACACGGTAACAAGTAGTAATAGCAGAAAGTAGTCAGTCTGGTTACTCTGGAATGTTTATTCTACTGTATTTTTGAAAAACCTTCATATACCGTAGTAACATTTTCTTCGCGTGTCCCTGTTTATTTAGGTTAGATGCTATTTTCGTTGCGTGTTCACCCATCGACGAGCAAGTTTTACGTGGCAATGTTGCAGTAAGTAGTGACGTCACGTTCGACATCCGGTAGAAACTAGATTATACACAGTTGTCGCTATCTACTTCGAGCAGGGTAGATCGGACGGATAAGAAACACTCTGTCGAGATGTTTTGGTATTATTTTACCCCAACGAGAAGAAAAGGGAGGAAAACAAAGAAAAAAAAAAAAGAGAGAAAAACCTGTAATTCCCAAAGGAGCCTCTATACGTTGAGAAATGGCAGGAAAGATACGTGACGTATAATCGAATCGAATGGTGTACACTGTATACGTACTACTAGGTACAAAAGTGCTTTCTAGAGTTTCGCCCCATGATGAATTAAATCTAGGACAGGTATAACCCGTGGAAGGACAAATGAAATTTACGGGGTGATAAGATCCGGTTGAGATGAAAGAAGGAAAAGAATAAAAAAAAAAATGGAAAAATAATCGACCTATGGGAAATAGTGTGGGCTTTGAAGTGCTTTTGGATTTTAAGTAGTAGCAGCGCATAAAGATCAGACTGCGAAGACGTTCGAGAGGTAAAAGCTAGAGTGGTGCGGAAAAAAAGTAAAAAATTCTTTATATACGATTCGCCATTTTCTTTTCAAACGTCATTTCAAACCGACACGTTTTACTTAACGCGACAAACTAAAGACAATATTGTTTCAACAGATGCCCCTTACACAAGACCCACTTCCGCCTTTCTTTTTTCCACTTCCGCTCGTAGCAAATGGAGGCGCTGATCTAACCTGTACGTAGAACGGTACGTCTGACACTTAACACAATCATTGGAACTAACTACTTACTTAGCTACCCCTAAGCCATGAACTCGTATAACTCAAGAAGACTGAGCGAGAAAATATTACTATATTTTTCTTCGCAATATTTATTTTTCAACACCAGCAATCCTTCCTTCTGCACAAAGTTCTTCAACTCGGAAGCTGTCACGGTACTCATTCGAGAAATGTTCATCTCGCACCTTTCACCCGTCGATAGCTACTCGAGCCACCTTTAATAATGCTAATTCCAGAGAACGTTGGAATTACGCAAAGTCGACTGTAAAACGCACTGGTTCATATGGAAGCAGATTATAAAGAATTAACAAGCCAGCCTCTAATGAAGTAATGGACATTCTAACTGTGCAGACAAAGATTGGATCGCTGCCAAATAAGTTCATTCCATATATCATATATATATATATATATATATATGTGCTCATACGTAACTATGACTACGAGAGTACGAGAAATTTTCAGTAAAAAAAAAGTGTATCTACCTTATATTATAAAAATGTAATTTTTTAAGTGTAAAATTGTGAAATGAGATTAAAGGGAGATGACGAGGGGTGGTAGAGGGTGGGAGGCGACAGACTATCGATCCCACGTGGATACTGAAAAATAGCATGGAAATGCAATTTGATTGGTACATGTGCGTATCGATCGTACCAATCTGGCCCAGCTGGCTAATAGATAAGGATCTTAATGGGACTGGCGATTTGTACGTTGCAAATCCGCTGACGGAAAGTGATTGGTTGGCTTCATTCTATTAATGGCTGGCCCATCCGAGCTGCCACAATTAGGCCGACCTTCTTGGCTCATATCACATTCACTAACAAATGACTTCTTATCACGAGGTGTAGATGCGAAGTCTGTCACGACGGGTGGTCCGACTTTATGGGCATCACGAGCCGTACTGCGGCTCTATAGTCGACACCCTATACAGTACAGGATGTAGCGTGGATATCAGAAAATGTTTAATTGTCAACATTGTTAAATAATTGGATAGATAAAAAAAAGATTAAATGAAAATTATGCATGAAATAAGATTATTGATAGTCTGACTAGGAACTAGATATACCTACTGCTTGCCTCGCAATACGAATCACGTTGAATTTGCAAATGGATGGTGAGCGAAAAAAATGTGTAAAAAGAAATCGTAATTTCTAGTTTTTGCAAAATAATAGTACTGTAATTTCATTGTTTGACAAGTAAGTATAAATGTGTGTAGATAATTCGAATCGCCTCTATATCGAATCCGTACACGTTACAGTGACTAATACCGTGCATTTAATACTGGTTAGTGGGACTCGTCCTATTCTCCAGAGGCAAATATATTATGGCCAGTGTTAACGCAGGCAATGAAGTTCTAACAATAAGACAGTACGATAATTGCCCATTGTTGAGAATAGATACGATAATAACAGACAGACATAGCAAGTTCCGCGCGTAGATACGACAATTGAACCAGCCTGTTTTTTTTTATTCAAATAATGCATTGAGGTCAGGATCAAAGAAGACTTGGGTCACCAATTAATCCGGGTTAGGATATTTGCGAGTAAAAAAAAAACCGAGCACAGCCTGTGCAAGTAATAGGGGCAATCCGAAGCATTGGACGGGTGCAAAGTAACGCGAGGAACCACGACCAGGTCACGACCTCGTTTCGCCAGGGTGGAATATCGATTGGTCAGAAGTGGAAATGCATCATGGGACATTACTAGCACAGACCAGGTAGGATAGGTCGTGAGATTAAAAATTAAAAAAAAAAAAAATTGTCCACCGACGGGATTCGAACCCCAAACATTTTGGTGAATTGACTTATTAGAATGCTTCTGCTAAAACCACAACGGTGGCGATAGCAACTACCGCTGTGACGTGCATGGTCAAACGGTGGGTCACTGTCGTCGACGACCTACTCCCTCATGGAAACTCACGTTAAGGGCTTAACGCATACGATCTGCCTGGTACACGGTCACTAATCAAATTCAGAGCGTAGGGACGACGCTCTGGCATCCATGCTCGGTTTCCCGACGCTGCTGACCACAGGTCGTCGACTGACCGCGTCCAAAGGTCCATCGTAGCTTAACCGACGTTAATTAATTTTACGGAATTTCACGAAGCGACCTGAATGGTAGGACGTTCTTGAAAACTACACGTTTATCCAGGATAAACTGTGACGCTCGGAATTAGCCAAGAAAATCAGAGGAGTTAAAAACTTTAAATAGAGAATGATCGGGGTAAATTCTTAACGAAAGTAAAAACATGGACTAGGAAACTTTTTCAAATTCTTCATTTTTCGGTCGCCGCGATGAAAACTACCATTCCGAATGATTCTGCATAAACGTACCCGTCTTACGTTACTGGCTAGTAGTAACGACGTGTATAGGTCAGACTATGGGAAATGGCAATAGAGGCGATAGGAAGCCTAGTAGTATGTGTCGCGATAAAGAGCCCTTCACGTGACAATAGCACGAAGGGGAACTTCCGGTTACGTCGTGAACACGCGAGCTAGTATTTTATTTGTGTTTAATAGTCAAGTGTGCGGTTGTCCATCATCTTTTTCAATGACCCGTGAAAAATTCATGCGTAGCCAAGAAAAAATTGGAAGTAATCGCCAAAGATTTATGTCGCTCTAATAATAAATTTCCATGAGAATTAAGCACGCGAAAATTATGTAATGAATAACTACAATTTTTCAAGGTCACACCCCGACAGCATTAAATTCACTATTGACCGTAACACGTAATACGGACTCGACCCTTAATTCCTTCACGACTAACCAGTCTTCGATCTTCGCAGAAAACCCAAGTTGCAATATCGATTACACGATCAGATTAAATCGACTTTATCTAGCATCATCCGTGAGAATAGGTCAGCATTCTTCAACGCTATTTCCACGGCCCACCGGACACAAAGACCCACGTGGTCTTTTGTCGCGTCGCTCACGGATATTTCAGTTCGATTAGTCGCGCGACAAAATATTCTATAGACCGGAAATGATGGCTCGAACCGTATATCCCGAACGCGAAAGATATTAAAGACAGGATAGGTTAATCGTATAGGAGAAATAAAAGTTGAGAAGACAAATATAGATATAGGAGTACACGTCAATATCCCATTGGCCGCAATTCTTATTTTTATTTCTGAATAATTTCTCCATTTACTTCGCACCCCATTGTCGGCAGATCGCATCCGTGATATTTATGCTTTATCGAGAGAGGATAAAGAACGAAGGGGTGGAGATTATGGGAAAATGCAAAATGGTAATATAAAGAGAGGAAATACAGAAGAGTCGAGACATACAGAGCATGGACCAACTTTGTATGGGGGAGACAGTTTTTTTTTTTTACATCAGGAAATTTATACCTCGGTGAATGCATTGTGTCGATTTGTACAGTCTGTACGTGTCTACTGAGCTTGCGAAGTCAGAAAAGCTCTCGGCCAATTTGTCAGATGAGAAGCGACTCGGGGAAAGCTCTTTCCCCGAGTGGTTATACAGGTGGGTAGGTAGGTAGGTGGGTAAGTAGATACAAGTAAGCATAGTAGGCAAACATGTTCACTAGAAAAGAACGTAACGCAAATGTTGTCGCAGATTTGTGCGTGCGACACAGCATAAGCATAAGAAATTCATCCAACATAGTGTTTACACGAGTAGAATGATTTTTATCGAATAAGCATTACCCCAATACAGGATAGCTAGGTCGAGATACGTATGAAAATTTAATATGACGTCATTGGATGAAGATGAGATAAAATTAAAAAATTTTTTTTAATATACAACGTCTAGTACGACGATTAGATAACACGATAGAAAATGTTACGTGATCGAAAATGTTGATAAGGGTAAATTTTTATTGAGTTAGATGAATCTTATTGTGATGCTTGAGATTTTTATAAAATGGGGGTGAAAACTAAGTTACGTTAAAGTTTGCATCACGAAGTTGAAAAACGGGGATGTTAAAAATTGACGGAGATTTGAAAATGAAATTGTTGAAAATACTTTTCTCGTAAAACTACTCATGACGCGTCGCACAAGGTACAGGCAGTTTGGAAACGTCGACTTAACCATTAGCTAACGTAGCTACAGTAACAACCAATACTCAATTGCAACGTAGAAATCGAATAAAAGTAAAGGGCGCCGTCGAAACTTTCTTACCGTGTTCCGTCTTTGCATTTCGCTCGAAGAAACAATAGGGATTCGCGCCGTCGGCGTCGACGACGACGGACTACGCGTATACGTAGTTGGAATTTCACTGGGCAATTCCTGGTAATGAAGCGGACTCGGCAGCGACGCGGATTTGCATTGAGAACGCGAAACTTTTCGTATAAACACGGATACAGGCTTTGAAGTAAGTATAACGAAGAACTTTTCCCTTTGCGTTTCCATGGAAATCTCTCTTTTCTTGATTTTCCTTTCTTTTTTTTATTCTTCTCTAGCTTTCTTTCACCTTTATTCAGCGTCTCGACAAATCGTTCAACATTGCCTTTTCATTCGATCTGATCGTTCGCGTCGAAGTAGGCAAAGCCTTGAGATATATATATATATATATATATATAGCTTTATAAAGCTCTAAATTACGTGATTGATCCATCCGTCTAGTCGGGCTTAATTATATTGAACGATAAAATGAATTCCTTTAAATGAATGAGATTCACCTTTGATAAGGATAACAGTATCATGACTTATTCGTATCATGCATCTACCTATTACGTAAATCTGATAATTTTTATGTTTCAAATTTATTCACACGAAAAACAAAACTACACAGTTACTCGTGAGTATTGGCACTGTGCGAAGTTAGTAGTAGGTCAATTTTATTTCAATAACGGAACCACCTTCAGACGGTACCCAATACTCGTGTATAAAGTCTATATAAAACAATCATGGAACTGCATTGCTATCTACGTACAAGGAAATACTATTCTATATTGATACAAAAACAGGAATTACTACTGTTGCAGGAAGTTTGAATCTTATCATTTCCTATGATAGCTTTTCTTCCTTTATCATGGAACTAAGTACACGTTTCCTGTTGCACCGTTAGCAAGGACCATTTCGATCGATTGCAATAAACATAGGCATCATAGCGAAAAGAATAGCACCTGTTGAATACCGATAACGATAATAATGATTATCAGTGATAAGGTAAATGATTAATAAGTAAAAAAAAAAGTAGAAATAAATATGTAAAGTAATAAAAAGTATTATTAGTCTGTTTTATGAAATATATAGTAAAATAAATAGTCCAACGTGTACCGTGACGAAATTATTGGCTTATCAGTGACGCGACATTATCAATTACAGTTATCTCTCTTAAAAGCAGGTAGCGCATTACGTTATCACTTTTCCGTGATACAGCCTAAGCTTTTTTACCGAAACAAGGTCGTCAGGGCTAATTTTATTGTCTGTCGCAAGCAGTTGAGTCGTCATTTTTAAATGCGTCGAGTGACGAGATAAGCGACGAAAAATTGATAAGCAAATAATGGAGAAGAAAGAAAAAATGAAGTGACGTCTTCTCCGTGGGTTGACGTAAAAATTCTAATTTTTAAATGTCAAGGAAAAAACATTTTTTTAATCTCAACTTTACGTCAAGTCTTACCTTATCAGTGATACGAGATGATTTACTGTTCAGTCACTGTTTTTATTACGTATGAAATATTCACTCAATAATAGTAATAAGAAATATATTCACTTTCACTAGCCGAGCAACTTTCGTCGTGTTCACATTGATGTACGTCGCGACTACTTTGCTGGTGGCCTTACGCGCGCCTTTGTCTGTACGTAAACTAATTTGTGATCAGTTCTCAATCGCATCGCAGGGAAACCTTATCTCTCCTCATGCACGTTATTAAATCGCGCAGAATCTGACCTTATCGCGTTTTTCTTTATAGATAAAACAGACAGTAATCTACTGGGGGATTTTAGCTGATATTTTCATAGAGAAAAAAGTAACTATATATATATAGTTACTTTTTTCTATATGAAAAATATTTTATATATATATAATATTATATATATAATATAATAGTACAAGTGCATTTGAATCATTACGTAGCGAAAAAAAAAAAAAAATAAGTCACAGCGATAAAGAAGGGTTAGAAATGTAAGAGTATTAAAAAGTATTGTCCGTACGCGTGTACTTGTAAAAGAGAAATCGAGATGCCTGAAAATGTTCAAAAAAAAAAAATAGAAGGGAGAGGAGAGAGTGCGAGAGAGGAACAATGGGTAAAAAAAAAAGGAAGGAGCAAGAAAAAAAATAAAAGCAAAAAGTTTCCCCAGGGAGTGGCGAGAGTCGTTCAATTAAAACGTCACCTCTAGCATAAAAAGTTTTATATGAATAGTTTTCATTATGTCGCCGACTTATTAAACCTCTACCCCTTTTCCTCTTTCACTCCCTTCCCAGCAACAGTACCTTTTACACGACATTAATATTCGGCGGTGACATTTTGTTATCAACTTGTTCCATTCACAGTGCGCAGCTTTTCACAGTAAAAGCTAGGGTGCCGTTTAAAGGCAAGGCGAGTGTTCGTGAGTACATCCGGTTAAACAGAAGCATTAAAACGAGAAGGGAAAAATGAAATAAAGAAAAGGGGGGTGCATTGCAAAATAACCTTTTATGTATTTTTATTCCTGTACTCGTGTTTCTTGCATCGGATAATAATTTTAATCGCGCATTCAGAACCGACCTTAACACACAAAGCGACCCAGCGAGCGGACAAAGACAAAAGACGTTATTATTTTCCGTAAATTTTTCAATGACAAAAAAGAATGAAAAAAAAAATAGCAAAATGTGATACGGTGATACGGAAAACGTGAGTTTGAAAATCTTGAAACTCCGTCGATAAAACAGAGTCATGTAGTAAAAGAGAGGTAAAGGAAGAAAAAGGTACTAAATGATACAGCAACGACGAAAGAAACGGTCGTAGAAGTTGTACGCTTTGTTACAGTACAGTCGTATAATAGTCCGTTGTAAACCCACCTGTCGCTCCTTTAGGAATTTGCCAATTTAACGTCGTAAGTCCTGGCGAACTTGGTCTGCTATGTTCACGTGGGGGATTTGATGATATCAAATCATAAGTCGCGTATCCCGTACAGTCACAATACACTAGCGGGTGGCCTGTAACGAAAAGAATCGGAAAGTTATTATTTATCGTGATTATAATAATAGAATTTATGATACGTAAGTAATCGGATCTCGTTGCATAATCTGGTTATACAAGACAAGAAAAGCCTTCGAATTTGCTGGAGGACCAAAGCGTGCGGCATTCAGGAAGAGATAATGAAAAGGATGGTACGATTGTTGGATTGTACAATAATTAAGCCCATTATTGTGAATGCTCTCAAATGGGAAGGGAACAATGGCGCCCCTTGTGATATCTGGACTAACGAATTCTCCGAGGGAAATGGAACGTGACGAGTCCCTTAATTAATAGAAAATAAAATAACGCACTGGTTACGTGCGCGTAGTAAGGATAAATAAAAGACGTAAAACCCTTGATAAAATAGCAGAGGGGAGGGGGAAATTTTAAATAAAAATTTTTTTAATACATTTTTTTTTTAATTATACATTTTATATTCATCAAGTCGACATTACCTTGGTACTGATTGTATGATTCTGCACATGCTTTGGATTTTATCTATTCAGATTACATCTGTATTATTTCAACCCCTTGCAAAGCGAAGGATCTTAAGAGTCAGTAAAAAATATTAATAAAATATCTGGTTACTTTTAGAAGGAAAACAACGTAAATTCAACCCCTCGCGTCTTGAGGGATTTTTTTTTTTTTCTTTATGGTGTTTTAGGTATAAGGGCTGATATGATATGGGGTAAGTTACCACCTGTCTCTTGAGTGGGCAATATTCACGAAGTGATATGTTTCAGTGAAAATTCAGGTAATGGAAGAACCTACGGAGTGCGCGTTATAATATCTACTAGCTAGGGGTGGACGCTATTAAAATGTATAATGCATTGTGATAAGGGGGTAGAAGTGTATAATATATGCATGAAAGTCATACCAGTAACTTGTTTGCAAATTAATTTTCTTTGCAGACTACTGGTTAGACATTTCAAGTCAGGCGTAAGTAATATTAGTCGAAAACTACCCCTGTAAGCATAAGTAGGTACAACGACTTCGGGTCAGACACGAAAATGGTACTTTGTCTGGGCAGGGTTTCTCTCCTCGATAGTGGCGCCCTCTGCGATGCTAAAAGATGAGAAAAGCGAGTCGGGAGGTAATTTAATTTAACTGCGACGCCCCGGAAACTTTTTCGTTTCGCAAATCCCGCAGGTATGCAAGGGAGAAAGTCAGGAAGCAGAGGGTCGTTTATTCAGCATCCAGTAGATAAGTCGAGTGGACCATTTCGAGATTTGTGAGTTTCGACCAGCAATAACATAAATACACAGCACGTACGATAACTGACAGATTTTTACAATAATTCAAAACTAATTAGTCTGAAATTTTTTAAATGGCGCCTAACAGCCATGTATGTACATATAACCAATAGATTGTTTTAACGACTCAGCCGTCAGTGTCGTCCCTTGATACAAGAATTTTACCTCTCGCAAATATTTTTAATTTTTAAACCATGACCTGTCCCAATGGACCAACTAAATTCCTACTTTTTCTCTACTCGTCATCTTGAATTTAACCCCCGGCGGTCGAAGCAGCACCAGCGCCAGCAAGCTAAACCAGCTTAACCAGCTTCCCCATACTGCCTAATACTTCTGCCGTGAACCTCATCATTCGTATATGTGCCTATAGCTACATTCAGGATGGAGCACAGAGATTTGTGGGATGCTGCATTCAATCGCAATCCAGGCAATTTGTCGGGACGCCATTACAGCCGCAACGTGTGGTAAATCGAAACGATTAAAAGTCCGTGCATGAACCATACGTGGAGCAGCTACGTCGAAACGGCATCAAGAACGGTTCAAATAATGTAGAACCGGTATTCTCGGTTAACGATTGCCGATGTAAGAACGTTTCTTTTATTTTTAATTTTATTTTCCATTTCTTGTACATTTTTTTTTAACATAACATTGATTTTATTTCTCGAGCTTCTATCCAATTTTTACAGCTATTTTTTACTTTCCCCTCTCCTTCTCTGTATCGTAAAATCAAAGGGACGATAACCTCGCTTCGAATTTTCCTTTGATCCCTTATTTCAACGTTACGGGTAATATCGATGATGAAAATCGATTGGCATCCCAATTATTGCGATGTATCGATCCGACCCGATCCCATTGGCAATTTAAAAGGTTACTTCGAATCTTTTGCGCGCAAACAGCAATTTCCATAAAAATGATGAAATTTCGTACCGAAGTATAATTACACTCTGACGTAAAATTGACCAACTGAACGGACCAGAAGACGGCAGTAAAAATATAAAAATCAATAAATAAACTTTACCACATTCACGCACGTACGTAGAGAATAGAATAATACGCTACCGCATAGACACCGAGAGACGCCAAGTTTACCAACTTGTCTTCAAGTCATTCCTACCCCTCCTTTCTTCTTCCCCTACCACCAATCTACTACAACCCACTATTCAAACCCAACATTTATTCAGATTTCTATCAAGACAACACAATTCAAAATTCGAATACTAACCTACCATTATTGACTAACCTAACCTAACTCTAATCCATAATAATCACCGCTGCCAAATCAAGACAGACGCACTCATGGAGCAAAATGAGATGAATTTAAGAAAAAGAATAAATCCGTATCTTCCTACCCGATGATTGCATTCAGTCAAGACGCTTTATGTCCCCGATGAATAATTAAGGAAGGACTAAGCTTGCAAGTTCAGATCCATAACTGTCATTTCATTCATAAATCTCATCTACCGTGACGATAATAATAGCAACAATGGCGACTGCCGTAACAATGGATTAAAACATAATTTCTGATAACTTATGTTTATAGTCGTGATAACTGTACATTAACCTAGACGGCAAAGCTTTCCATAGTGCTTGCAATTTAATCCTCTTGGTTGGGACGTAAGATAACGTGTAAGCGTATAGCGTACACGACTGCCATTGTGCTTCCGTTAAACTCCGCGCCGTCGCGACGCACTCCGCATTGTTAGGACGGGGTCGAAAAGCTTTCGCAAGCTTTTGGGAAGCGGCTTGTCGTCGCGGTAACCGTCACGCAGGCTTAGCCCTATGCTTCACCCCCATTGCGAAAAAACAACGACCCCTCAGGACGACGTTGTAACTCGCGTAGTCATAAGTAGATATAAACAGTGAAGATCAGACAGGACTAATAAAAATAATAAAATGTTGGTCACTGTTAAACGGCAGTAGGAAGCAATCGATACAATCGTCATTCGTAAGTATTGATTAATCTTAATAAAAATGACAATGCTAAGTAAATACGTTGAAGATAGTAATTATAATTTTTTTTAATTAACAATTTTAAATAAACGCCCTCGACACCTGTTTACCCGTGGATTAAAATGAATACTTGAAAAATCTTACATCGTTCGATGTGATTAATCGACTTAAAAAATGGCGCATTGTCCTCCTCGTACCCTTCCTGCGACATTGAGGCTTTAAAAAGGGTGCGAATCCAACGACAAAAGGCTCGACTGGTTACTGCGGTAAAAGAAGGGTGGAATCTAAGTATGTGGAAAGGGGTGGTTTTATCCTTCCCTCGCCTCTACTACATGAGGACATTCTTGGAAAGTCAAATTAGAGGGGTGCGCAGCATTGTCTGCCGTCCAGGGAACAATCGGGCGGTAAAGTCGCGGATGATAAGACACGGGAAACTCTTACGGGGGGAGGTGGTATACATATAAGGGAAGAAGAGAAGGGGTGCGTCAAAACGACCGAGTCTGCTGATATTCCTGGGAAACGGAAAGGGGATAGAAATGACGAGCAGGGAAACTTTACGCTCAGCCACCCTTAATAACTAAGGGGTCTTAATCTCGAATATATATATATATATGTATATGTATACACGTATAGATACAGGTAAAAATATATATGTCCGTCATTTTTTGTTATTTACATTTTGTAACACAATTTGCTTCGCGATGAGATTTTAAAGTCAAAGCCTGATTTTTAATTAAAAATTAAATCAACCAATCACGGTCAACGTTATAATAAACTGCGAAGTCCTACTTGTAACAGTATGACGTGTATATACGAGAAAAAATTCTGTGGCGACTGAATATTTAAAAAAAAAAAAAAAAAATTGCCAACCAAACTAAAATGTAATTAACGCCAGGCAAACATTTACCCTCTCTGATTTATTGTTCGTTCTACCGATAACGGGTCCACGCGGGATGGGACAAATAAATAAATTCAAAAATACAATACGCACACAATGACCAAACACGTTAGGCAAACTCCACGTGTATAAAACGAAGGGCCCAATTTTATTTCGGGCCAAGCTTTTTAAAGTGATTTGTTGCTGTCGCTGACTGATGTCGCTAAACACATTTCAGACCGTACAATGACGACAAAAATACAAATCAAAAAAAAATACACCCAAAACCAAACCCAACCCAGAATGACCGATCTCGACCAACGTACCCAGCTACAGTAGCTACAGAGGCGGCAGGTGCTCCCGTGAAATATGAAAGCGAGCACGCGGCGAATGATTTTGTCGATTTCCCGTCCAGCAATAAATGCTTTTCCGTGCGATCGCTTCGAGGAAAAAAAAAAAATAATAAAAATACAACGAAAATACGCAAGAAAGAGCTTTTGACCGAGGGAGGAAGGGAAAGAAAATTCATAAACGCATTTTCCGACTGTACAGCCAATCGTAAAAAATGTCAGACGTCGTTATCCCATGGAACTGTTATTCAACCCCCCACCCCCTCCCACTGCCACCCCTCGACAACTTTTATTTCCCCATAAAGCAGATCGCACAGAATTGGCTGCGTGCGTTACCAATAACCAAGTAAACCACCACCACCCCTACCCCAGCACGCTGTTGCCGTTCCTGTAATTTAACTATAGGATTTTACAGGCATTCGGGTGATGACGTAATCGCGTTTACCATCTTCTCGCGAATTTTCACAAATTCATGACATCGTAAAGCGCCAGATAAATGACGACGTATCTTGGAAAATAGTTGAGACGAAAATCCTTCTCGCATCTTCCTTATTGTTACCTGTATAAAATAACGTTTAGGTCGGGTCTAATGACCGTGCAAAATTGTAATCGCAAATTTTATAGTAAACACTGCAGTATACATATACACATACACGCAATACTTATGCTAATGGCTACTGTTTAGTACATATGCTCTGTGAACGTTAAAAGATTTTTTTTTTTCAAATTTCTGTAACTACGAACTATAATACTTGAGGATTGTCACGAAGACAATTTTTTTTTTTTTTTTAGGTGGAATTTCGGGATTTTACAGGGTAAGGTGAATCGAGAAAAGAGGGAAGAAAAACGTTAAAAAAAAAAAACTGGCGAGAATGGCAGAGTGAGATTTATTGGATGAAATGCAAATCGAATGGTAGTTAGCCAAAGCTTTTGGCAAGGTGCGGTTCGAGCGGTAAGATAGTGAGAAAAGGCGTGGTTGCAAGGAGGGTGGAAAAATAGGGTGGGAAATTGTTACCCCCTCGGTCCTGGATAAAACGTACCTGAAATAGGCGCGAATAACGGGCACATAAATCTTGGAACAAATTGAAATAAAAACGGTCCAGATCGAATGGCAATTATCGTCGTAACGCCTATGCTGGTTATTGCACGTGCATAAGGACGCCTTGAGGTAGCATCGATATTGTCACTTTTGAAACGTCAAATGTGATAATCAAGATGAGATTCTAGATGTCAGAGAAGAATGGTTTACGCAATGGATCTAAAGTTTATAATAAATTCTTGTTTTGAAATTAAAAAAAAAATCTCATTTTCGCTTGGCAACGATAGAAAAAATCAACTCTTATGTCTTTGAGATTATTTTTGAATTAACAGGAAAAACCGTGGTAACGAAGCGTCGCGACGCTCTTATATGGATAAAGGACGCTATTTTCGAGACTCGAAGGCGACGCTCTTGTATAAAGCTTTTTTATAAACATAAACGTATCTTCGTCGAGCACCTATATATACTGTACCGAATACGTATTTCTATGAATGCACTGCAATTTTGCATAAAAAAGAATATTTATTTTCATTCGCATGCAACTTTACAACGCCTTTCAATATAAATGCATCTTGCCGAATTCTTTCTTTCTATGTATACGCAGAAATGGTTATTCTCGTAATTGCATTAGGAAGGCTGCAAATGTTACTGCGAACAGCCTCCACGAAATGCATTTGAGTGCAATCGAAAGCTTTTGAATGATTTGCACGTCTGGATTAGAAATAATTGACCGTTGGTCATGGATTTTCTCGAATAATAAAAATTACACTTATTTAGTACATCACTGTCACTATTAAAGTGCATCCACACGCGAAGGTCTGACTAAGTGCATTGTTATGCATTGATAACCAGTTTTCTAATGCAATGCCGCCATCATGAATACTGCATCGCGTAATGGGATCGATAGTTGCGAAATTAGTAGGATGCATGTGACGTATGTGAAAATGGTCCATTAAAACAGAGCAGACCTGGGACGTTGCAGTTTTTAAGTAACTATATAAAAATAGAACGCAGCTCGATTACATTTCGAGATATATAAATTCATAATCGGCTCCGTTCGCGGATGCGGTTTTGAATGTATGCAAAGTTCACAGTAGATAGAATCGTATGCAGGCAAAGTGCATCCCGCAACTGCACTTTTTTTATCTCCCATCTCTCTCTCTCTCTCTATGTGAGCCACGCGGTTATCATGCTTTTATCTGTCATATTTTTGCATTTATGATCGAGAGCGCAGAGCGCAGCATCCGAACCCGGTGCTTTATTTCTAAAAAGTGCATAGAGACTGCAGTATAAATAAAACGCGGGCGTAACGAAAAAAAAATTGCAAACAATGCTAAAAACAGATACCACTACGATAACCTAATACGTGTGTCATGTACGCTAATTTTATTTTTCAACTCTCGCCGTACCAATTTCCCACTCATTCATCGAATCTTGTATTAATTCGCTCTGAAAAATTTGGGACTTGGAAATTTTTCGAAATTTAAAATAAAAAATGCTTGATAAGATTCCCACTAATTTTTACTCGATAGAGGTACAAAAAATACAGACTCATTAAAAAGTTCAAGCACTCGCAATACACACATCACACACACAGTTATACCCTGACGTTCTTTGGTAATTCACATCATGACGTCAGCGTAAGCTTACTTGGCACAAAGCACGCCACTTCGTCAGATTTCAGAAAGCCTTCGAGGAAAAGCTGACTGGTCGTTTTTACGATAAGAAAAAAAAAGCAAATAAAAAAGTTACAAAAAGAAAAGAATAACCCAATGAAAAAAACTGTCTACGATATTTTTTTTTAAAATTACGATCTCATACCCGACAAAAATAATTTTAATAACGATGCAATTGTTCGCCATATTTCTGCGAGGTGTCGTGGCTGCTCTGTGTATGTACCGTATAAGCGTATATACGCTCTACTTGTAACGAATATATAGTCCCAACCCAACCTAACCTTAACCCACCATAGACGTGCCAATATAACAGCCAGCAAAGTTTATCGTTGTCACAGGATAGTAACGACACTAGTTTCCTGATTACGATGTTCCTGAGGGCGACGCTACTCTTGCAGATTCTCAAAAGCGCATAACTCGAACCTCGTTCTATGTTATTCAATATATGTCACGTGCATAGAGATAACTATCAATGTAATAGAAAATATATACAGGAGACTATCAAGCGAATAATCCGATATTTTGTGCCGCGTACTACGTTACTACGTAGCACAGGAACTTCCGGGAGAACCGTCAGACAATATTCGACGGTACTTCCGGAAACTCGAATATTCTGGACAAAATGTATTTTGGGTAAATTTGCATATTCAAATTTGTGGATTTATCCATTCGTTGGAACGAGTCGATCACATTTTTAATTGTCTGACTGGTTTCAGTCTGTTTCTACTTGTTGTGATTTATCCCTACCATCGCACGTGTGGATGACGGATTTTGATTTTTGCAAAAATTAAAAAAAAAATGTGTATACGCACTCACGGTATTACTAATATTTTTTTGATGAAACGAGTAAAAATTGCAAATTGCTATGTAAAAATATTATTTTTATTACCGTACATTTTCTGTCGAATTACAGAACTCATTTTGAACGACGAACGTTAATTTGACTTCGTGTCAGAAATGGTTACGACTGCAGGTCATACTAATACTTTTAGCAATTAGAAACACGTAATTTGCCAGGAACTGCTTTACTATGGATTTCAGTTTTCAATTACAGGAGGGCATCGGCAGCAGCGTGCAGAGCTAAATTATGTAATATACTTGGCGTCAAGTACAAAGATCTTGCTCAGCAATCAGGTCACGTAAAGCGAACTGCTACCAGCCAGCAGACAATCGTACGAAATCTTGTAAATTAGTAGAATAATAAAAATATACAAAAAAAAAAGTTAAATTAATAACACCAGAGAATTAAACAGCATCGAGCAAGTATTTTTTATAAATTAATTTCTTAATTCAATCTAACGCAATTAATTGAATAATTATCGTTATTATTACCACCCCCGTTAATACATTACATAATATCCTGACGTACAATTATCCACGTGCAACTTGCAGTACACGTGTTTCCATCGCAAATAAGATATTGCACGTTCTGTCAAAATTCAGCTACGTGCATAACATCACGTGACAAGTGTATTCCTAGAAACGGTACAAGGATCCAGATAAACTGTCAAATTCAAGTTCGAATATACTAGAAGTGGTTGAAGATTGAAATTCAGAATTTAACGATTACAGTAAACAATTAAGTATAATTAAATCAATCGAAAAAAGAGTTAATTATTCAAAATAAGAAATACGGATACAAGAAGTCGTCGAAATAATTCAAGGGCTGCTCGGCTCTCGGCAACGCGACAAATTATTCCCGCTTAAGTCAGCTTGCCACGTGGTTACCCCGCTTACTACTCCGCCGAGCGTGTAAACGCTAAGTGAATAAAAGCACAGTAATTAGCCGTAATATCTTTCAGCAGGCATCGCTTATTCAAATACATATATACATATATACAGATATACATATGTATATATTATACATACACTAGACAAGAAATGCGCTCTTCCCAATCGATTTTACAAATTACCCAATTTTTAGTATCATAATATCTCCTCTGGTATCCAGGTGTTCCTCAACCTATTTTTTAGTACCTGTCGTTCGTCCGACCTACAGAATGACGCACCCTTCCTCACTTGACCGTATTTCAAACCTTCGTTCTTCGTAACTCGTCGTCATACTGCATTCGCCCAGAAGCCAATTTTCAAAGTACGATCTAATAAAAGACAGATCCCATTTTATATTTCACCCTCCAGATTTCTTATACCAGAAACGTCTTATCCGTCGGTCACAAAATAATTCTGGTCCACCCCGTATATAAATGAAATTTCGCCATTACTCGTGAAAGCTTTGCGGTACGTTTCTACGATTCATTTATCTCTCTTGCACCTCCAGCATTCACATCTCACTCCTCTCCCACCGCTACCGCGTAACGAGGACAACCCGAAAGCGTCGCGACGTCAATGTCCGCCTTAACGTTCACATACACTGGCAATAATAACAGCGTCGGATGAATCACGGCACAATAAGTGGCGCCAGATGGCGTCGCGTAATAAGCCCTCGACTAATTCACCCTCTCGATCCCCCTGCGCCACCCCCGTCGATGTTCGGCAAACTCTCACCCTTCAGCTCCAAAGATCACCGCTTTTACGTATACAACAAAAATATCGCTTTTATTAACGAATTCTTAACCTAGTCGATTATAACCCTTATTACTTCCACAGAAATCAACCCCTTTTCAGAGAATTCAAGAAGACAGTCCCATCCCTAAAGTAGGGTCTAATCAATAGATATACAGTTTCGTAGTTTCACGAGTAAATTCCTATAATGTCGGTATCCACCAACCCTCCCCCCAATCCACCCCATACTCAATGAAACGTGCTAATAAGGGTTATACGGCTTGGTCTGATCATCAACGTAGCTGATCTACTGCAACGAACTAACTTTAACTATTTGATATTATTCCTGGTTAGAGATATGGTATTGCTGTCTGACTTGTTCATTACGCGATCACTGAACGTATGCGAACCTGCAGGTCATGCGTGAGATTCATCGTAGCCATATAAAGTACATGAAGAATCTAATACCTAAGCAGTTACTATAATGGATTACAGGGAGCAGAGCTCCGTTACGAGTAATCCAATAAATTCCTAATGACACGCGAATACCAAGTATTGGAATAGCTATAATACGAATATCAATCTTACATATATCCGGTCTAATCTCTTAGATCGATTACGAATTTATCCAGAAAATTTTCATAGCTCGGTACGTGTAATTCGATTCTTCGAATCCTGAGCTCCCAAATCGTATTACAGTCAGCCCTTTGGTTCAGAGAGAATTTAATTAGCCCGCCACGTACTCCGGTGAAACAATGCACGTGTATAGTGAATACCGTCTGACGAATTGATCGGACGTATCAGCACGTACGTTCTGACTATGGCAGACAAATATAGGAAGAAGTAAGACGGCAGCTAAAAACTGGTAAAAAATACATTGAAGCTCAAAAAGGTAATCAGACGTTGGTCAGTCAGCCACTGGACTATTAAATACAGGATAGTAACATACGTACAGAAAAATCAGCAAATGGATCCCACGTACAGCTCCGTTACAACGGCCTCTCTCGAACTGGTTTCTATAGCAAAGGCCAAGATCTAGTTCGTGGCCTTCGGTTATACTCGGTACCGGTCGGTAACCATCGTGCTCTGACCGCTAACTACACAACAGGAAATTCTTGGCGAATAATCTCACTTGATCGAGAGATCTCGGCTGGACCAATGAGGAAGGATGATCCGATGGAGGATTTGAAATCCGATCGATAGTTAGTATATAATAATAATGGTAATAGGGATCGAAGTAGGTATGTTCGTGAATGGGTCAGACACGATCTGATGGATTAATACAGTTAAGATGCTCGATTCGTGTCAGGTACTGTATGCGTCGTATGTGTAGTATCTAGTGAAAAGCATTGTGACCTATAATGAACGTACGTGGCATACGAAAAAGCTGTGGTTTTTTTTATTGTTAGAGTTTTACAGATTGGTAGGACTGTTTGAAGTGTCTGGAGCGGGGAGGAGGAGCCTGAAATCGGATTTATTGAAATTTTTTGAAAAACCGTGTCAAACTGCATCACACCCTATTCGCTTTCGAATACACGAATCCACAACGGGAAAGAACAATAGGACGCGTGTTTGACGTGTATAGAGAGATGTCGATATATGGGAAATACATAGGGGATATGTGAATGAGATAAAAAATGGAGATTTAACCAGACGAGGTGTTTACGTGATAAATATAAAAACAGTGAAAAAAAATTTGATCCAATCGCCAACTGTGGATTTATTTCGTCATTTCCCAACAACCTGTGAATATCGAGTGGACAACGTTGCCATAGACTCGACGAGTCTTTCCGTAGGTTTCAAGTATCGTCGCCGGGAAATATTGCGACAAATTACGTGTATTCGTGTACTAGACAAAAATTTTGTACAATTTTCAATGCCAGAAATTGTTTCCTCTTGACTCACGTACGTACAGATGTCAGAGTCTAATATGTCTATATATATTTCCAGACATGTCGAAATCAAAGTAGACAAAAATTCAAATCTCAGAAAAACGAATACTCGAGAGAAAAATACTGTACAATTCAGAGTTAAAATCATCCCTAGCCAATTGTCCACATTTTTTATTTTTTTTTAGTTCACCATCTCTCCCGAGAAGAGTCCCGACGTGATTCAATTGACAGGGGGTGCTTTTTTTTATTTCCTCCGACTCTCGACGATATCCGATCCCATCCCTGGAATCTCGTAGAGTTTGATTTTTCAGTCAAGGATCCGAAAAAAAAATGCTTATCTTTCAGACACGAAAGATCGACATATCGGTACCTGATGATTTCCGTGAATTTTACTGGAATATTCACGACAGACGTTTTAAAGTGTACAAGGTATAAGCAGGTACAGGTAGGATAGGATAAATGGGAGATACTTTTTATCCCGTGAGAGTCATAGTAATTCACTGCCTGAAGTACAGTATCAGCTAGGACGAGTGGTTGGATGAGTTTCTGGTATTTTTTTATTTTCAAAAAAGGCCAAAAAAAAAGAGTGAGAGAGATGAAGACAGAAAAATGAGAAGCGGATAAAGGTAACCAGCCAGCAGCCAGAGACGTTTCCCAGATGAGGGAAAAGAGTTTTGCGGTTGGACGGCGCAAAAGTGAAGGTCGACAAGGTGCTAAGGGAGTACAAGTGAAGATGGTGGGTGCAGGAGGTAAGAAAGTAAGAAAAAAAAAAGAGAGAAAGAAAATGGGAGAAATAACTAGCGGAGGTGAGAAAGAATGAATAAGGGTGGTAGCAGACTCGTAAGGGATGGAGTATAACAGTTAAGAAGTTCTCCAGCTTCTTTTCTTCTTTCTTTCTTCTCTCTCTCTTCTTTTTTCATGGCTCCCAGAAGTTACCACTCCTACCGGTAATCCTACTTAGGAAGTTTGGTAATGCTCCGACGCCGTTGGACGGCTATGAATAACGTGAGGATTACCCGGCGGAAGGAGAAAACGTTGCGATTCCGCAAGGTAAACGTCATGCAGTTGCTATTCGGTGAAGAAACAGGCTGTAGGAGTAAAAGGAGCGAGAGAGATGGATAGAGGTAGAAAAAAAGAACGAAAGAAAGAGAGAGAAGAAGATGCAGGTACGAAAGTTAAAGACACGAGCAACAGCAGCGCCGCGTATACGAGAGCGGAAAAAGTCTGAAATTAAAAAATGTCCCGTGAAGTGGGGCAAAACAAGGAAAAAGGGAACTGCGTATGTTTGGAAAACTCGCGTGGACGGTTATTGACAAGCAGGCATGAAAAATGAGTTGGGAAAGGACCGAGAGGAGTTTAGTAGAAAGAGTCACGATTAGACCAGCCAGATCGTTCATCACGGTTACTTGACACGTCGCTATCATTAAGCATACTGAACCTATGTGCGAAAGATACACATCCTGAGAGTTCATAACTATAAGGAGTCAATATGCACATTTTCATGTGTGAGGACGTCCGTTCAACCTGTATGAACTCTCCAGGAGTCCTCGAACGTCCAAAAATATACCGGACGACCTTGAAACGCCACGATGGAACGCGCGCGGCATACAAACCGTCCTGGAATCCGGACTTTCACGAGCTCGCGAAGAGACACGAAGTCAGGTACGAAAGAAAAGGAATGCAGAGGGGAATTGAAAATTTTACCATTGGTCAGAGACTAAAGTCCACGTATGATAATCAATGCGACTATATAGCTCGTGAAATAATAATAATAACCAACTGTGAAATCTTCCCACGCTCATAACAATTCACCATGACTGATCGATCAAAAAAATGGACAAAGCACAGACTAGCGATATCCGTTTAAAGGATTTTCAAGAAATACCTGAATTCTCAGGTGGGATTACGTGTCTGCTACTGGTAGGGGTGGTTATTTGTCTTTGCGATGAAATCTAATAAGAAAAATTTTCCATGAATTCCTACCAGCCGGGTCATCGTGCCTGCTGACAAGGCTGATTTGCAAGCGCGACTCGACCACCGCGATAATCAGCCAAGTGAGCGACCGGATAGTCAGGGAAGGGGTTGTTTGCTAAGGTTTACGGGTGGTAGCAGCGATATTAGTAGTGGTAGCCCCTACTTGCCTGGGATGCCTAAGGGGTGCTTTTTCAACGTCTGTGAGTCAGCGTGTTTGAAGACGCCGCGTTGTGACTATGCCATTTTTCAAATCTAAGAGGATCAACGATGAGGGTGGGTAGTTATGACTGTCGGGTCCCGACGTCGACAAACCCGCTAGCAACCCCTCTCGTCGTCCTACTATCGCCTACCCTTATGTGACATTTGCCAGCAGCCTCTAGTACGTCTTACATATCATCACCATACACGTAAAGTCACATCTTTACCAAGACACTTTTCCTCCTAGGAATATGAAGAAAAAAAATTATAGTGTAATAAAAATAATTTTATATACAAAACATTGCTCGGTATTTTTTTATCAAGACCCCAGTAGACGAGCCTATCAAATTTTGAGGTCTGATCCCGATCTTAATGCATATCATAGTAACGACCCTCTACTTGACAGCGTATGTGTTACGCACAGAGACAATATACAGGTGTACGAATGTACACTGAAAATATTCTCAAAAGCATTCAACAAAATAAATATACAGTGAGGCAGCGTCAATAGAGAAAAGTTATAGTGAATAAGGTATAGCAGGCAATGAAAGTTTCTTTTATAGGTAATATATCACCAATGCTCCACAAATATATACACAGGAGGGAGTTTATAAAGCGTATCGCATAGCATCGACGAAAGTCAAGTCCCCGACTATCCGTCGGTACGGCAGAGCGAATTAAGTAAGACCGGAATGCATATTAACCCGTGTCGCTTCTTAAACGCCGTTAGAGATACTTAAAAAGTCATTTGGGGAAAAGCAAGTTAGACACCAGAGACCATCTGGCCCAGGTGGTTTGCGGTGTAAGAAGCGTTTCTTTCAAAAGTCATTTCACACCCTAACCACGCTACCCGCCCACCACGACTTCCAAAAGTTAATTGAAAACGCGCCAAAAGGATTTCTCGTGCCACCACACTCTATTCCGCCAGATCCTCGCTACATTTTTCTTTCTCCTTCCTTTTATACCTTCTTACAGTTTCCTACTTACCCCACGAGCCATTTTCACGTCCCGACTACCGGATCTCGATTGTGTCGTCGCAATGACGGGATTTCTACGTCGGATAAAAATCCTTAGAGCAGGATTTGCTCAACGGTAACTATATGCATATAGTGGATATATAAATCGAACATGACAATTTTCAATGTTATCCAACTTTATTCCAATATTCTACCTGAAACACTTCCTTTTTACGTTTCAACGTCAACGATGAAAATCAGACCTAACAATGGCAGTACAGTCACCACCGTTATTATTTCCTTCCACTTGCTAAATTTTTTCCCTTTGATTTATTCTGGGATAATTAATACAAATTTTTAACAAAGTCACTTTTCAAATAGGTATTTGTCATTGTTCCGTCGAGAAGCCACTCGGCTGCTGCCATCTATACCGAGTACCCGGTACCCTCGGTAATAAGAACGCACTTTCAAAACTACAATGACGTAGGTACTAGTTGGCTCTCGAAAAGTGGTGAGCGACAGACAAATTTTCAACGCATCTTTTGTCTATTATTAATCGTCGAGATGCTGGTACAGCGAGAGACAGTAAACTCTCCTTTCACGATTCTCTGACGTTAAGCGGCAACTCCTAGGTACTGTCGAGTCTCCATTGTTCTTCCCTAGAACAAAGAGCCACCACCGCTTATCTATTCTAAACGAAACCATAATGCATTCGCACTATTTGTTGAGTTTGAATCCGTAAAATCTTCAAGTCCATCATAATAATACGTTGGTTCGCCATTATCACGATTCACTCGCATATACATATATGTATACACAGAGTACGTATAAGTCTGGTACGAATCATTAATTTTCGTCTAGAGTGAATATTTCTCGTTGCGACTGTCCAACGTGAAATTGAGGATAGTTGGCAAACAGTGAAAGTTCCAAGAGTCGTCATATCGATTTATTTGAGAATCCTCAGAGACACAGGTAGTTAAACATATATATGTATATAACGTGAATATATATATACATGTATACACGCTAAGAGAAAGATGACGGCAAAGTCCCTGGAAAATTTACATAGTATTAACGAGACGTATCCAAAATGGCACCCAAAGCATAATGAAGAATCATAAATGAAGCTGAACTTAAAGCACAGCAAATATCCAATGTCCAATATCCAATATCCGAATATACTCTTTGTATAAAACGTACAATATACACGTGTATTATCATTAATATAATACGATCAATTACATATTTTCGCGTTATGTAATTAAAAAAATGTGTACAGCCCAGAATCAATTAGCGAGCGAATTTCATAAAAAAAAAAAAATCTTTCGCCACCTATAACATACGAGTAACGAGTGAAGCTTAGGGATGATTTAAAAAAAAAATCTAATTACGTACAAATTAATTGGAATATAAATTCCAGCGTGTTATTACAAACCGATTATAGCTAGATTACAGATAAACCGGATATATCACGTTTGATAGCGACAAGAAAAGCCTCATGAAATTCCATCCCCGTGCGGAAATGGAAATCGACTGCGAAAGGGGTTGAACGTTTGTTCCATTAGTTTACGATCGTGACGCAAGGGGAACAATTGGCGCTGTAGTATTTGGTAGCGAGGAGTATCGAGTAGAGGAGTTACGACGAAGAAACCGTCAACGACAGCCACGCGAGCACGTCGCGTAGTTTACGTAACCGCGATAAAAATCCGTGCAAGCTAACTCCCAACGTGTCTGAAACGCCTCGACGTTTTCTAAAGGCCAGTTTCCAACATGTACCGCAATTGCGTGGGTAGCTTCGTCTTTCTAGCAGACAATCCATAAGCCGACTGAAAGAGAAATACTTTGATGGTGACTACTACTGGTATTGCTACTACTGATATTAATACCACTGCCGTCAGTACGGCTGATACTATCATTATTATTACACGTAGTAACTTCTCGATGTAAAAAATGAAACTCGCATCCATTTGCAGGAAGATGGCGGCATCGACTTCCGGTTGAAACTTTCAGACTGCGCTTTATGCTTTCTGGCTTTATACGCTGGTAATAAGCTGGGTACATATGAACGTTCGCATGTGAGTATATATAGGATGCACTGCATAGGACGGTATGCCTATATATAGATATAGTTGAATGAGACGCGAGGATCACGAGACCCCATGTGTGTACGACACCGTTCCGACGGTAGCATCAACCGACCCACAAGGCACGTCCGCAATTTATCTAAAGCGTGATTAGTTTAGTCCACCCGGACCCGCCATCCATCAACACCCTGAAATCTAGGGGCGAGTTTGCTTCCTCAAATATTAACACAATTCCCTAGCGCCATGTTGCTTCGAGGAAAGTCCAAAAGCTACGTTTGATCGTCCCTGACAAATTTCTTGGTCATCATTAGCCACGTATGTGATATATATATATATATATATATATATAAAGGTGCGAGCATACGTGTTTGTCAAATCACAAAAATCGAATATTAATATTTCATAGTACGGACATTCTTCTGACAGATAGTAAATTATGTAATTCTACGAATATCGTTATTACCTATCATTGATACACTTTGAGGACGATTTGGTTAATGATAGATATTAGAGTACGAATTGTTTAGGACGGTAAAAAAAAATTACTGATAAAAATAAGTATCAATTGATTTCATCCATGTTAACTATTTAATCGATATTCCGTAGTTGTCTGACCTTGAAAATACTTCGATTTTATAATAATATCGATTGGATCGTCCGAAGGGCAAACACGTGACCGGAAGTGAGTTGTCTAAACGACAATGATGGATAACTCAGCCCCTACTACCAGGGATGCTTACATAGGATCGTTATACGTATGGGATCTTTTGGGTCGAGCTTTGACAAAGATAACAATATTCAGCGGCTCCAATGAATATTATATAAGTACAAATTGTCCCTTAAGCGAGAATTCTATACCTGCTGAAATAGTCCTCTGGGCGAAAAAAAAAATGCCGGAAGCCTTGTATCTATCGATCAAAAATATATCTGATAACGAATGACAAAGTAATGCTGATTCTTCCTATTCGAGCAGCTGCTCAAACTTTTTAAATATTTATTAACGATTTTTATATTAGTGAAAAACAAAAAATTCGTAAACCGTACATTCGTACGTACAATGACTCGAGAAGACTTCGATTCACATTGTAAAATTGAATGATCCCGTATAACAAGCGAAGATCAGTAAAGCCTTTTATCAGTAGATACACTCCCTTTATACACAGACACCAAGATTGAGTAGCCATGTGAATTTGTCGGTTCAGAAAATTCCGGATCTACTCGATTTCGCGGGACAGTGAGTAAACGGCGTCGAGGTCACAGGTCAAAACTGACGAATGAAACGGTCCAAGCTCGATTCCCCCTTTATCGGCTTCTGTCGTCGCGACGCCACGACGACAATGTAAATTCGGCATTGTGCCCTTTGAAAAATGTCCGCCCGCTCCAACGAACGGAAACGCACTTCATCCCAAAGCCGATCCCTTTTACCTTTTTCAAAATCTCATCGGTATCCACTATAGCTACTGGTACTGACTAAACCCCCCCCCCCCCTCCTTCCCACTCACCCACCCATCCTCCTACTCATCTCTCTTACGATACCAAATTTTTCCACCAGGTTTTCATTCGCATCCCACGTCACGATATATCTACTCAACGCATTCAGGTGCCGGACCAGGAAATTCTTTTTCTACTTTTTTTCTATTCCCTGACGTTGACCATGCGCCATAGAATATCCAATACCTACTTTTATCGATTAAAGGGTAACAAATCAATTTTTTTTTTTTTTTCCACCTTATCAGACGACAGACAATCTTCGTACGTTCAAATGACTTCTGTAAGTACCAACCCTTAGATCTATATCTACCTAAACGAACGTTTACTTAGGGTAAAATTATAAGGGCGAGTGATAAGGAGGTACGAATAATTTTCCAACGAGCCATTAGTGCTTAGAAGCGATTTGTAAAAATAACGTCAATCTATGTGTGAGAGCTTAGAAAAGTGTAAGTAAAAATAAAAAAAAAAAAGGATAAAACAGCGACAGGTAAAATGACGTTAGGCCATAGTAAAGACAATGGCATTATCGTAAAAGCAGAAAGGATCTTTCACTCCCTGGCTCGGCTCGTGAAACGACGCCGACTCCGACGTCGGTAACAAATCCTTAGAGACGTCTGAAGAAGGAGGATGCTCCCTCCGCTCGGTTAAACGACGCTCCCTTCTACTCCTAATAAAGCGCACCGCTGAAAACTCTTGACGTCGCGACGCCGGCAGAACACAGGTACTCCAGACTCCAAGGGGGTAAAGCAAAGGGGGAATTATTAACCAGCCACTAATTTTTTTTTTTTTTTTTTTTAATTTTCAAAAGCTACGCATTGCTACCAATATCACGCATTCGTCTATAAAAGACAATCTTATCGCGATTTACATGGCCGAGCAGAAATGGAAATAATCGCTTAAGGAAAATGCATAGCCAAGTCTGACTATGAATATGGGACGGTGTTATATCTACTGCAAGCAAAAGCCATGCGATTTCGTGTCTCGATTGCAGGGTCGTAAACGTTCCTTGAAAGCGGTACGTGTATTAACATCTTTACGAGCTCTTAGCATATACAGTCCCATATGACGGTGCATATATATGCGTACGTTTGCGTCAGGACGCTATAGGTTAAGTCCTGAAATCCGTGACTGGTAAATGAAAATAGCGTCGTAAAAAAAAAAGAAATACCACTGTGGTCACTTTAAGTGGAAAATGGCGAGAGGACACGGTACGTGATAAGGAGAATAGTAGAAACGGTAAGAAAATAGTCAGACACGCGAGGCGAGAGCTTTTTGAGAATTGAACCAAAAAAAAAAAAAAAAGTAGGGTGCTAGGATAATTTTTTTCCCTTGACGAAGGAGCCTCTTTTTTTTTTATTGGAAAATCATAAACTTATTGATCCAGGATCAGACAGTTTGTTATATCAGTGTTATCGAGTTGGGATTGTCTTGCGTGATGCGAGTTAAGGAAACGATTCCCCAGTGTTTGGCGTTCTAGATGGAAACTGAGAGATTTCAAGGAAAAACTGAAGGAAGTCTCTAACGTAGCGGATTAGGCACGTCGGGAAGGGATGAAAGGTGATATAGGAAAATGCACGAGGATACCGGAAGGATTTATATTAGGACGGAGCAAGAGGGAAGGGCGAAGTCAAGGTAAACCCCTATCTAGATTTAACCTAACCTAACTTAATTAAGACATTAACCCTTTACGCACGTAGAGAAATCCGACGCCAATGAATTTTCCAGATTGATGACGTCACTCGATATTTTCAGAAATTTTCATGCCTGCCAACATTTACAACCATAATCTAATCGAACGCTTCGTCTCACTGCAAGGCGACAATGTGTTTACGCATATGCAATGTACTTCAGGCTGGTTCCTATAATCGTTGCTTCTTTGAGTGTGCTGTATTTCTGGTATCTCATACACCTGAATTGTTAACGTTAAAGTAGAACTTGAAAAACAAAGGAAAAATGAACGAAGAGACAGGAACGTATGTAACAAAAAAATCGCCCCCGCCCAAAAAAAAAAAAATTATTCTTGACAAGTCACGCTTGGCTGAACTTGTATACCTGCAGGATACACGGTTGCCGACATGCGAGAAGCATCGGTGGCGGCTTTTCAAGAAAATTCAGACTGCATACGAATGCGAATGTTATCGAGAAAAATTCTCACAAAGGTTTCCCCTCCCTGTCTCGCTGGTGCTTGACGACCTGTCGATTTTCATACGACGCGATCTGGAAAAGACCCATGAAATTTTCCAAAAAGTACAAAAAGGGGAGAAAACGAAAAAATATATATATATATATATATTGCTAAGAAAACATAATGCATCCCGATAGGTGCAACAGCTGCAAAGGAAACCGTCCTGTACATCCCTGCACAAAAGTGCATCCCGACGGTCCGCCATTATGTAACCGTAGATACCACGTGAAAGAAACACAGAACGCAGGTCCGAATTCCGTACAGACGGTTCGGCGTTATTTAACGTCCGACTGAGTGAAAATAAACGAAGGAAAGCAAGAGTCGTGAAAGGATTTGAAAAATGAGGTCACGAGGTTGTCTGACCGAGAGGGTAAGCTCACTACTAGCTGGGTCATGGCCGTACTGAGCTTTACGAGCTTTATCGTAGACACGAGTAAAGCAGTGCATATATTCCAGAACACGCTACGTAGGACCCGACGTACAACAACCCTTAGTCAAACCAGGGCTCGAATTAATCGCCGAGCAAGATTCCAGATCGAGAAACCAAAAGGAGAGGCCGACAAAGGGAAAGAATGTAACCTGTACTTTTATCTTTATAACGCTTTCTCGGACATTTCCAACATTCCGTTCGGTCACGCGATTCGCGTAAATCCACGTGGATAAACGGGCAAAGTTGAAACCCGAGTGCGCCACCCCTTTGCAACGTTACACCTCGGCCGAGGACTATTAATCAGTGAGTGATTAATTAATAGGTAAGAAATTTGCGGTGAAAAAAAAAAAAAAAAGAGGTCTGGCAGAAACGAAAAACGCGACGAAAACAAACAGAGGGGCTGGGGGGGGGGGGGTAAAAAAAGACAGACAAAAATAAACAAAAAAAATCCCTAATGCATGTCCAGGATCGCGTGACCGTCGCGAATCACGGGGTGGATTTTCCGTGACACGAAGGGTGCCAAAAAGTGCTTCGAACTAAAATCCCGGTGGCTAACTGGACAGGGTCACACTTTCTTACTAGGGGTTGTTTTTTTTTTTCTTCACCCCCACCCACACTAACCCTCACACTTCTGACCTATCCGCTTTCCCTCTTCTTTTCTCGTCACTTCGTATCCACCCCTCGGTCCAAGAGGAAACGAGATGACACGGCTTTGGGAATAGGTCGGGTATGTCTGGGTCGTTTCGGGATATACCTACTTTCCTATCTCGCAAGTCACGACGGGGAGACTAGTCTCTCGACACTGGGCAAAAACCACCATCACACGCATCTATAGGCCATAATCTCGTTATTTTTTCATCTCGTATGAATTATGATAATGTTACGAGGAAGATGGTATCCCTTTATCCCAAAGCCTATATGTATGCTATATATAAAGTGAGACAAAAGATTAAGATAGAGAGAGAGAGAGAGAGAGAGAGAGAGAGAGAGAGAGAAGATAACCTATAGACATGCTCAAGGGATGCTTTTTGCCGCGAAAAATTTTTCTATCGTTTTTTGAAAACGATTGTCAATCACGATATAACGAAAAAATGTATCCATATATCACTAATGATTAAAATTGAAGTCTTCCACTATCTATAACTAGGTTATCTGATCATCTGCGGTATCAGATAAATTGGGATGTCACTGAAACGTGTATTTTCTTTATTGTTATTATTATTGTTATACTATATATATATATATATATATATATATATATATATATATATATATTACTTTGACAACATCCGAAATGACACATCAGTAATAGGAAGGATGGAGAAACAGTCTCTACTCACTCCAACCGACGATTCTCACTATACTCGATTCTCGCTTTTATCTCACTAAACTTCCTAGGAAAGCCAGCGGCGAACCGGATAAATTCGTCGTGGAAATCCGCCAGTGTGTTCCTCACCCAATTGTAGGTACGTACGACAGAAGTAATCGTTGTGGATTAGCTGAAAACTTTCTTGAGAAGCATCCCCCGACAAATCAGACACTGGTAACCAGTGGAGAACACGACCTGGAGATATCGCGACGAAGTGGGATATAAAAAGAAAAAAGAAATAATGCCAAAACGAGTTATTATTTTTAACGGGGGAAAAAAAAAAAAAAACCTTTGAGCGACTGCTGCAACTCAGAGACATTTCGACAGAGCGTGACGCAATAAAGAGTCAGGCTGAAAGTATATTTATATGAGAAAAGTGAAAAGGATCCACAAAACCACATCCGACTGGAGTGAAGCTTCGCTTGCGAAGGAACGGTTTGTGTTAGGTTGGCTCCAGTATTGCGTGATACGCAATGGGATTCTGTGGACGGTGGCAAGATCTTCATTATTTTCTCACTTAATTTCCTTGCGGATTGTTCGTCGGGGCTTAGACCCACGTCGGCTCTTTAACTTAATGATATGCCTTTGTAGCGTGACAGTCGGACGTAGGAGGACGGCAACCTTACAGACGTGAAATTAGACTAATTGCGGGAATCGTACGCGACCGGTGTCGCCCTCTCGGTCTCCTTCATCTTTACAAAAGCGAAGCAAGGCAACGCTGCGGTAGGACAGAAAAGACTTTGCGTGATTGTCGTCAGGCACTGTGAAATTATCTAGAGTGACTACGAAATTTGGGATATAATGTAATACCAATATATATATATATATATATATATATATATATATATATATGGTGTATAGTAACGAGCTGAACTTGCTGCGAGTACAGGCTGTGTGTTCGATCGATCAGTACGTACTTTTGGTAACGTTAGAAACTCGCTGATCTCTATAATTAATATCGAAGCGTGCGAGTGGTTAATAATTAAAAGAAATTTCTGCCCTGAAACTATCTAAATTTCAATTGTACCTAATCGCTGAGAAAAAGTGCAATTTGTACACAGAAAGTGGAAAAAAAAAAGAGGAAATGAAAGTAAAAGGCACGTTACTACCAGGCAGCATCCTCGATAACTTTGCCAGAGCGATCTCGAAACTGGAATAAATTGATTCGCCAATAAGAATCCGACATATCAGACAGACAATGCCGTCTACCCAAACTGTCTGACAGGGTTCGAGCGATACCTACTGGATGGCGGCCAAAGGGAAGGAACGAGAAATAAAGAGGTAAAATCTCACGTGAATAAAGGATTTGAAAGGGACGACTGAAACTTAGTAAGGTGTGAGACGATAATGACGAAGGAAACGTAGACGTAGCCAGTGCGCATGCGCGTTCGACAAACTTCTAATGGACTCGCCAACCAGTACGTTTTCTATCGAGTGAAGTGAGCGTCGAAGGTAAAGAAGATAAGACAGCGATTGGCTGCTAGCTACGTGACCAGCTTCCGGGAGTAGATTATTTTGAGAAAATAGCTGGTAATTACAACCGGTCAAACCTTTACGACTTGACGTACCATGTCCGACTAGACTCCTTCTCATTCTACTTCCATCTTATCCCCACTACCGATATACGCTCCTATTTAACTCTTGTCTGATCTTGTACCGTCCGCAGCCACTGGACCCTCCGTTTTATCAACTCACTAACACTGTACCTACTGAGAAGACGGGCGCTACGACGAGCACAGCTCCAACCTCTCTTTTATGCGGCTCCACGTTCTTTTACAGCAGAAACGAGTAAACGGTGACCTTTCGACGGCACACTTTCCAACCGCGGTGACCCTACGCGACCCCCGCCTATACGCGACTATACACGACCGATCTCGGTCGCGACGCCGATTCACCGCCCGGCGACACACATAGATGCATGACGTATAACGGCGGCTGCAGAAAAGGCGCGAGAGCACGAGAAATCTGAGGAATCCATTTCGGGATGCTGGGTTTTAACTTTTCTTCTTTTTACTCCAAATCCGTTAACAATTGAGTGACGGTCATTTCAATGTGTTTGAAATCTTTTAACTATTGATTTTTAGTAGGCATGGATTTTTAAAAAAAAAAAATTTTTTTAGCTAAAATATGAAAAAAGATCAATTTTTTTATAAACGCCTCACGTTAATCCGACATTCATGAATGCTCGTAGCCGACGTTGCTTAAGGTTTATACATAAGACATGTCACGTACTCGTGAGCCGTTACGTTCTCAGGCGTACCCGTGGCAGACATATAATGTATCTGTAAGAAACGTGCGTCCCGACGCCGTTCTCAGTCGTATATGCATCGTTGAGTGATTTTAGATTCACTTCTGCTAAATCAGAGCTTTAATGCACTTATACGAGATCGAAAGATGTTTTACAGGATCGTTCAATTTTACGACTTTCACGGATTCTCGAAACGGAGGTCTTTTCTCTTGAAAGAATTTTTTTTTAAGATACAAGCAACCGGTTCCAGTCACCCAGTGTGAATTCGAAAAGTGAGTTTTTTCTCCGGCTCGTTGGATGACAATGATTGGTGGGATCACCAATACATTCATTTCGTTCATCCAAAAAAAAACTCCCATAAATAATAGCTATAAGACAATATAACAAGCAAAGTGTATGTCGCAGCAAAGAACAAAAAAGAGGCGTGGGCGTGAATCCTCCGACTTTTTCACGAGCCACGCCTGAGTGCCATCAAATGAAATCGATAAGACACAAGACTTTTATCCCTGCCGTTATCGAGCGTGAATCCACGTTTCACAGTGAGACCTGGAATATTCGCGAAGCGACAGTATCGATAAAAAAAATATTGAAAACACCTCGGTAGAACGAAGTCATAGCAAAGTAAACTCGTTCAAACGACAAATTGACGATTAACACGAAAGTCATGCCTCAAGAAACAGAGAGAACGTGAGCTTGGATGAAAAACGTATCTGACGGTATTGACAAATGCATTTATCGCGTTCATGTCGACAGTCGTAACCTTGCACGTCGAGCACATGCAAGTCGAGCAGGTATTATGCGTAAGAGATATAGACAAAAATTTTGTCACGTTCCTACGACGAATTCACTAGCGAGATTCTGTGTGTGAATATGTTGAAATAAAAACTGTGTACAATCACAGACCACGTGGACTTGTTGGGCAAAATTTGACGTTAATTAAAATTTTGTCCCGGTACGATGTATTTAGTACCAATGAGAGCCACTGATATCCGTTAGTCTGGCCAATGCTAAGTCTTTCCACTTGCACACCATAAGAACAATGCACCTACCGATAAACCAATTTGGCCGTAAGCCGTCGTTGTCAAGGCGCAGCGCAGCAGACTATTGACATTGCAATCAAGAGATGTATTGAAATGCTTCGCGAGCAGGGGAACAAACAATGGGCGCAGGACTCGCGTATAAATCCGCCGTGAAGCTAGTAGAAAAAGTCAGTTTTTGGAACGCTGCCAGACACTGGTACGGGAGAGTCGAGTGGCTTGTAGGGAAGCAGTGTGGGTAGACAGTGACGGGCAGACAAGTATCGCGTTCGGAGTCCGCTCTGTAAAAGCAGAAAGGACGAATAAGCGGAAATGCGGAAAGGGGGAAACGGATGTGAAGATCGACTGGGAGACTATAAGTGTGAGAGAGGAGGTAGAAGGAGGGAGAGAGAGAGAGTGATGGTAAAAAATATATAAAGTGAACGTAGAAATGGGTAAACCGTCACCGAGGACATTGTTGCTCATTAATTATTAGTCGTTGGATTTATATTACAGGGAATCAGGTCTGTCTAGGGATTTTGGACGACCAACTGTCCGGACTGATTTGTAACGAGTTTTGTTATTTTGCGAAAGAAACGAAAATTGATGGTAATTGAGGCTGGTTTAAAAATTGACAACATTTTACACACGTTCTCTCGTCTGTTGGAGTTTTTATTCTTACTTTTTTTACCGCTTTTCGAAATACTCTCGTTAAATGAGTGAGGGGCGCCGAGAGGGGTTTCTCATAAATATGAATGTGCAGCATGAAAGAAATACTAATTAATGAAACTTCTTTCTGCCTTTGTGCGAAAAATGTAATTTCGAAATGAACTTTGTCATAAGTAGATTCGGGACTGGTACTGCAGCTAGCAACGAGATACGAGATTATTCGCACTGGCGAAGTCAAAATGCAATTGTAATTATGGCTAAAGGTAAATCCTTATCTGATTTCAGGAAGGACTTCAGAAAAAGTAATTGTCGAAGGAGAATTGCAAAGTCGCCTTTAGAGTCCTTCGGTCGCGCGGAAGTATGTAATATCCAGTCGCGTCTGAAATTCAATATTTTCGTTTTGCGAAATAATTTATCATTTTCGTCCATCCGAGGTCGGAAAAAGAAAAAGAAAAATTCACATGGAATAATGAAAATCATGCAATTTTGAGATCAACCAATGAACCTATGACGAATAGCTATAAACTGAAAGTGTTGGACTATCAAATCGGATGCTTTACTAGGAATCTGCAAATCTCGTGAGAAATGCACGATAATCATAATAGTTATCAGCTCCTGTTTCAGCATCTTATATTCGGACGTGTCACGGTAATAGTAGTAGTAGATACGTAGTATCGTTATATATATATATATATATATATATATATGCGGGTTCCAATACATAAAGAATAGTAGTAGTAGAAAAGGCCTCCAATCAAGCAGACGAGGTCATTATGAATAATACATAGGACAATACGTATTAATGAGCTCTTAATAATTCTACCGTAGACCAATGCTTATCTGCAGTTACTTTGACCACGTGGAAAGATAATAGTGTAAACGATTAGACAAGCATAAAAATCTTAGAAACACTAAAATAATAACAATAAAACCGAAATCGATTAATTTCCAGCATTAAAGCCAATCCCAAAAAATTCATTGATACCGATTCAACAATTATACCAGTACCGCGCTACATATACGTTTAACCGAGAACTCCAAACAAATCGACCGTACGAAGAGTCTAATTCGTTCGTCAAACAAAATTGTCTCCACGTGTCACAAGGTACACGCGCGTCGTACGAAGACACAAGAGGAAAGAAGAATTATTACACGTGTCAAATTCCATGACGTATAACGTAGCATTGGAAAAGAAAAACGAAAGAGAAAAAAAAAGAGATTAACGTTGGCTTACCGAGACGCAATATAAAAAATTTCGTTCTACCTAACCAAATCGTAAAAACGTCCTCAAAGAATTCCAGCACAGTGACCACGATACATCCCGATACTCGATTGACCATATAAACTCAATTCGCACACGTTCCGGTTTCTAATTGAGTCCTCCACGATATAATCAGACGCACCAGAGCGAACACTCGCTCGACGAATCAACTATCGGGACTCGTACGTATAGTCGCACACGCGAGAATCAGTAGAGAAAGCAACGTCGTAGCTCGACGCTCCGCTTCGGACTGACTGACTGACTGACTCACTCGCTGTCTTGACTCGAGGCCCGATTACTACCGCCACGACCGCCTGTGACTTACCTGGTCTTCTTCTAGGAGGACTTTGCCGTCCCACCGTTACCCTACTGCTATAGTAGCGACGCGAACAGCAAATAATGGTAGTAACGTATATAGAAAGTATTATATTAGATAAGATGAAAGAGATTCAGCAGAAGAATAGCATATCGCGAGTTGAACTTTACGAGAAAGCAAGACGAGCGTCAATTTAAACATGGCCTTTGCGCAATCCATTAAATTCTTTACGAACGAACCTATAATACAGATACGTATCCACGCTATACCTATATACAGTCGTCGATACCGTATGATCGAGAATTTAATAGGTACATTACATAATCCGGATCCTAATACAGATTAGTCTCGACAGATACCAGACTGGATAAACAAGTTTATAGCAAGATTGACTAAGCTTTTCTTTTTTTGGCTTCTCTAAGGATCCCAAGGGTCCGGGGGGTGGTTTTCTACCGAAGGGTAGTTTAGCGTATGATATAAGACTGGAGATACGGGCGAGTGGCTGCTGTTGCTGATGGCCGATAGGGTCTCGCATTGAATTTCAACTTTCCAAAGGGGATGAATGACGGATAAATCAGTCGACGATTATACGTAACCCAACCCTCACACTTCGTTAAGGCTGGATGAATAGGGATGATACTTGTGTATATAGAGATTTTTATCCTGATGCATAATTAAATGTACCAGTTTAGTTTCGGAGTCTTACGTACCCTGAATTCAATGCAGGAGGACTGGTAATTCGAATTGTGTATGACGTCACTCATCCCTCAATTCACAACGACGGTGTCCCAATCTCATTCCGTCGTTCCCCGAACGAATTTATAATTAATCCCGCTTTATACCTGCGTCTGCACTTTCATTTTACCGCGACTTTTACCCCCGGAAGTAATTCATAAGTCATTAAACGAGCACGAACGATTTTCCACTGTGCCGAAACTCCCCCCTGCTTCTTCCTGCTCGACTATCCCTTTTCGTAACTACCCCTAAGATCGCTTGTATCTTCGTAGTGTTCCTTAGCCACTTCAGTCGTCCTATATCTTCCTTAACGTCTTTTACACTCTCAGTTAGGTATATATATATATATCTTTCTTTCTCTTTATTCTCCCCAACGTCTTATTCCACCGGCCGCCATCTCGCTCATCTCCTTACGCGGTGTAGCCGCTCAAAGAGACACCCCCCCTCCAACCTCCCCTTTTTTAAACCCGCGAAAACCAGGTTTCTCGCGATGGCGCGAGACGACGTTTGTGCAATCACGACTTCGAGATCCCTCGCGGGTGACGATGTGCCGGATTATGGTGTGGACGGGGAGATCAGAGTTGAAGGGGTAGTGGGAGGGGGTAGTAGTGGAAATGTGATTAAAATTGACACTAATGAAAATTCATAATGCTTCTTCTTTTCTTCTTGTCCACCATCCAACTCCTTTCTCGATTCTCCACCACCCACCCTTGCCTCTCGTCATAATCCACCCTCGAGAGTCTCTCTCAACCACCCGGCCTAACAGGAGACGCATTATTAAATGAAAATCAAATATTAAACAAGGTATGGCAAAAGTCAATAATTGAACCGCGATGATATGCGCAAATTCAAATACAGCCGCTACGCTTTTGCAATTGAAAAAAAGAAGGTACGGAAAATACTTTTTTTTTTTTAGTTTTTTTCTATTTCCAGTATCGCTTACGCTTAGTAATAACGCATCACCTATTTCGCGCTGTCTGAATATCAACCTCAAGCGCCTCTTCTACTTCCACCGCTCGTCTCTCTCTCTCTCTCTCTCTCTCTCTCATCCAGCAGCAATATCTTTGCTCATCCCGTCTCTCTCCCTCCTGCCGACCCAACTCTCTCTGTTGTTCTCACACTTCCTCGGAAACAAGCAGACACGACGCATTCTCTCACCGGCACGACCATACGATTTACGGGAGTCTCGTTCATCTTCTCGTACCTGCTTCTTACTTCGAGACATTCCGGCCGTGGGGACGACGATCGAGGACCAGTGGTCTGGTTTTGCGCGGGGGTGTTACGTCACTTTTATGCCGCTCATATTTTCTGGCACGCGTAAGGAACAAGAAGAAAAGTGTACCAAGTCGAATCGTAATTCGGCATCTTTCACTGTGCACCGAATAACATACGGTATACGTATGTAATTTGACCTGTATTTTCTAGGTGCATTCGATGGTACGCCGAACGAAATGTATTGTTCGCGTCTAGAAAATATTATATAACCCGTGTCTACACAGCCAGCCGGCACTGGCTGCGCTACCGGCACACCCGGCCTGCATGCATGCACGACGGGACGGAGAATAATACGCGAAAAAGATTAATGTGTCGCGCGCGACACTCCGGCGAGATGAAGTTTCACGTGGAGCCGACGGAGATGCATTATTTAATCGAAGCCAAGGGTGTATTATATCGCTGAGAAAGAGACAGAGGGGTTGACGTGTTATAGGGCTAGGGAAGTATACGCGTCTACCACTCTGCTACCCGAAGCCGTGGAGGGGGATGAAAGTAATATGGCATATAACTCGTACTGGAAGATTAATGCGAATCCGAGATGAAGTTCACACCTTTGCCCGAGTGAATTATTTAATTTCTAATCGCACCTCCTCGTGAACGTTCGGGCAGTCTCGTGCAGAGGGGGTGGAAAAAAAAAGATATCATCCCTTAATACTTATTCAACGTATTTTCGTTCATGGGTATAAAAAAACACGTTCGCGATGGAGCCAGGATACCCCTGATGAAAATGTGGGGGAAGAGGGTGGAGAAAAAAAACAACCCCTACGTTATCTCGTCGCATTAGGGGAAATCGCGATAGGAAAAAGAATTCCGGAAATGCACGTATGAGAAATTTCAATCTCGCCGTAGCCGTGGAATATTTTCGAATCGGTAAATAAGCGTGGACGAGGCGAGACACGATGGGGATGAAAATAAGAGTAGCGACGGGTTCAGAGAGACGGGGAGGATTCTGAAGAGAATACGGGAAAAGGTATGAGAGCGAATTCCGAAAAGTCCGGGTAGCTGAGAACCGAATGTCGCGGGCATTAGAATTTATATCTTTTCCCGGCAAATAATTACAATAGTAGCGACGGTGGTTCTGGCGCTCGCGAAAAACATCCCCATTAAATATCCTCGACTTAATTTCGCCCTGGGCTCTCTCGCGCGTCTTTACGGCGTCTATGTACACGGGCGACGTATGTGCCTGCACTATGTATAGACACTTATATACGTCAGCCAGGCAATCACTCCGGATGAAACAACCCGTCCAGGTTGGAGGGTTCATTATTGCTGCGGGGTAATTAAAGCACCAGTGCGGAATTACTGTTTGCAATCGGAGAGAGGGTTGGTGAATATTCCTTAAATATATATATATATATATAATCGCGCAAGACGAACGCACTATAGAAATTTACGAAACACCACTGAGGTACGAGAAATAAGAATAAAGTGTAAAAAAAAAAAGAAAAGAATGTATCGTAATACCAAGATCAGTGACGATGATGACGATCAAAAAAAAAAAAAAAAAATTCAACGTAGCAGCCGACGGCAAGGACAGTGTCACCTTTATCGGACGAGGGTGGCCCGCTGTCAGGTCATGTAGATACATAGGTATGGCAGACAGGTAGGGTAGTTACTCGATAAGCAATACTCTCCTATCTGTCATGTCTCACGAGACATATGAGGGTCTACACGGTATCCTACACGCCTTTTGCAGACAGCGCGTACGTTCGACCTGGAAGAAAGAGGAAAAATAAAAAGGAACGTGGGTGGCGAGGTGCCGTGGTGAGGGGGAGGGAGAGCCGAGGGAGAGAGGAAAAAAGGAAAAAGTGTGACAAACCACTTGAAATGAGAGCCATGACAATTTTCCTTGGCGAGTTTTCACGATATCCACTTGCCCGTAAAAATATAAGGGGTTTTTATGGGAGCGATAAAATATACATATATATTATATATTGTCACGTGCTAAGTAATGCGACGTACAATACCACGAGCGGTGCCCACTTCTTATGATATATAGGTATATCGATCACTGTGAACGCTACAAGCACTGTTAGCACTGACGGGGCCTAACTTCATCTTCTTCATTCGACTATAGTAAAGTCCGCTAAGCGCCGTCTTTGTATACTCGCAAAAATAAAGACCGTACCGACACCATAAGGAAGACAGTTGCCAGAAGCCCTGAGAACAAAGCAACCCACCCTCTTGTAGCCACGTGGCGGAAAAGACGCTCGCACCCTTTCTTGTATCGTTATCTACTATTGCCTTGGTGTAAGTGTATATACATATGTGTGTGTGTGTGTGTGTGTCTGTGTATATATATATATTCGAGAATCCTACCCCTGACAGCTAAATAATTGCGGGGAGACTCTTGATCAATGCCGTCATCGGGGCAGGCATACCACTTTCTCGAGCTCGTCGTCGCGACGCCTCTCCTCAACGACGCCGCTGCTATATGAGCCGAGACAAGCGTAGATACTTTACCACTTGCCGTCTCGGGGTGGACAGAACGAATTGGATACCGGGTCATTCGTTTTCAGGGATGTTACAGTTACCAGACTCATTCTGTATTGGGAGGGGTTAACAGGGCGAGGAGGGGAAGTCGGAGAGAGAGGGGAATTTTTTTTTTTTTTTTTCCCATAAAATACTTATTATTAATCGTCATCGAGAATATGACGTATAAATGACACTCGATGATTTTTCATAACAAAGATGGATATTGAGGTAGAAAAATAATATTTTTCTATTTCGCGTCGTTCAATTTTCTATTGCGAACGCCCGGCTAACCCCCCGTGCTCGATTGAAAGACGGTGGTATTAAGGGAAGTGAAAATGAAGATGGATCTCGAAGGAGGTTGAAATCGTGAAACGAGGACAAACATCAACCCCTCGTTCGCGAGTAACGAGGATATTTGAGATGAAAACGTGAGAAGGTTGAAAAACATTTTAAAGCAAGGTATTGGACTCCGAAGGTTTTCGACCTACGAATCTTTTACGTCTCCTTCGCAGGAAGCCCCAGGACGTCTAATTGTAAGATCGCGAGAGGTAGGTGGGGCAAATATGTTGACACGGATATTCTCGTTAAATATACTTTGGAAATGAGACTAAGCGAAGAGCCGCGTGACGTGTCTAATGTATTTAGGAAATTTGGAAAATTTTGAAAAACCTTCCTACGAGTCCATCGATAACGAAGGACGCGACAATCATGAATTAAATTTTCGTGAGCAGCGCCTGGCGGCGCAAGCTTGAACTAGGACGTAAACACGAGTACATCTGCACCGGGAGCTGTGAACGGATATAGCAGTAGGTAATGGTGGGTAGTAGGTAGGTAGGTAGTAGATAGATAGGAGATAGGTTGAGACGGTTGAATACAGTACAGTCGAGTGACTCGTCTTATCAGTGTAGCTACAGATAACGCAGCATCCCTACTCACTGATCTCTATGAATAGAAAACTTTTTCACCGAGTAACCTAAAGCTACGCGTTACGAAGGCAGCGCGTGAGGATATTTAAAAGAAAAAAAAATACATCCCAATTTACAAATATGGCGAATGATTCCTTATGGGTGATTCGAATGTAAATCATTCAAAATACGTCTTAGACGTATGCGCAGTGACGATCAGATTTCGATATTTAAAAAAAAAAAAAAAAAAAATATGGCTATACTAGGAATATGCGAGAACGAACCTTGGAATTGCATGACGCGCTAAGAACCCCAGGTTGTTACAGCCGTCGCCAAGCTCAATTCCCGCGAGGACTACAGGGAGCTTAAAGCGTCGAATCACGCAACCGACCACGCGACACGGAGTCCCGCAACAGCCTTGCAAGTGCTGCTCCGCTCGGAATGCACCCTTACGGCTATCTGTAGAACTTCAATCAGCGACGGGACGACTGAGTCTGAGCAGTGTCGATTCCAATTATCGTTAAATCCGTATTATCCGTAAAGTGCCAGGAGTAAAAGGAAGAAAATACAATAGCAAGAGACGGCAAACAAGAAACTCACAAACATTTTACTCGTGCCGTCGAGAGTCCGTCGAAGTTGACTTGATCTTCGATTTTTCTTTCTGAAACAGAAAAAAAAAAAGAATTACAAATCCCTTAGGGAGAAACTTGGCGAAAATTATCTTACTGCAAACAACGTGCACGATAACCCTATAGAGACCGTTGTCTACGTATACGAAGAATATCGAGTCGCGCGAAATTCAGTGCTGCCAGTATGATGGATTATTTGATTTAAAAAAAAAAATAAAAAATACCAAAAAAAAACAGATTTTTCAATAACACCTACGTAGGCATCTTCGATTCTTGCACGGAGAATGAAGACGCAGTGGGCGGCAGCCCTTTTTCAAATGGAGGAAAAGAAAAAGGAGAGAAAAGCAGAAAGGAGGTTATAACCTTCAAGAAGATATATCGAGGTGCCCCGCATCCTCGCTCCCTTCCGTACTAGGAAAGGGAGCTGAGTAACCGAGTGGGAGTCCTCGAGGAAGGTTCACGACGTGGCAGCAGACTGCCGTCGGAGGAAAATCCGTCGAAACCGAAGATCGAGTGCTTTGGAATATTAAAGGACGCGTCGCGATTTGTTAGCGTTTAAAGGGACAATATATTCGAGCCATATATATATATACATGTATATATAGTGCCTAGGGTGACATTCAAATATAAGGGACGGTAGAAGACGAAGACGATATACTAATAATGTTCGAAAGGTTGAAGAGGAGGAAAGAAGTTGGAAGAAAAATTTATATTCAGGTATTAAAGAAGAGAAAAAAAAAAAGAAGAGAGAACAGAGGTTGGGGTTCCTGCCCCCAGCTGAAACAAGAAAGAAAGGAAGAAGTCAATTCCAAAATCCAATGCCCGACAGCTGGCATATTCTCCCTTCTACCCTTCTACATATTCTCGTGAAGGGTGTAGCAATCCATGACGCCCGTAGCCAACGCGTCGTCCCCGTCGTCGCTTCGTCCCTCCGTGAAACCAGAAAAGCAGTAGCCACCCCTACCCGCGCACATTCTCCGCGTGTTATGAAGGGTTGGCCATTCGTGAGTCCCGCGTTTGTAAAGAATTATCCTGGATTAGTAAGGAGGTCCCTGTCGTCGACAGAGCGTGCCTAATGAAAATCTCTTTTCAGCCCTGCAGTGGGAAGAGGGGGGGAGGGGGAAGCAATACAATTTTCGTTGGAAGACACTTCGAAGACGGGGTAATGAATCGGAGGATTTCGACAGGGCGGTTACCACCCTTAAGAAAGCTCAAGACTATCAGGGACCCGCTGTCGATCTATAGGACATCCGATTGTTTCTGATCTGTTAAAATATTTTTGTTTGTTAGTCGACATTTTTTTTTTCCAAAATGTTACCAAATTTGATTTTTTTTTTTCTTTTTTCACGTACCTATATACGTATTTGTATGTCAAGGTTGGGTTTCGAGAAATTTATATTGGAAAATTTTACTGTTTATTGTAAAGTTGTAAGGGTTGGGACGGGGGGGGGGGGGGGGGTGGATATATGGAAAAATGGATATTGCGTTATAAAAGCGGAACGACGGATTCAGATTTATGCGTGATTGTGCGCGAAGATGCCTTCTGTCTATTTGGTCCGTCAGTGCGTCCAACTTAGAGCGATATACATAAACGTATTCAAATTTTTCGCCGATCCCGGATAAATGCAAATGAAAACGGAATATCGAGCGAGCGCTAGTTTGGCAGCGAGGCTCGTTGCGAGAGATCGAAAAACGCTCGGACGGCATTTTTGCGCCGTTTGTAAGAAGAACCGCCCTTAAAGTCAGCCCCGCTACTTCCGCTCCTCGCCTTCAACCCCCGTACTCTCTTACTTCCTCTTGTTGCCGTTCTTGCTTCACTTTTTCCTCGGAGGCCACTTGGCTGCTTATAGCCAGAAATGGGTGTATCCGCGTTGATGCACAACCTGCCGTATTCTCACCTCCCACGTCGTCTAATGGCGTCGGCCGTGCAAGTGGGACCGACGCAGGGCGTCGCGACGACGACAGTTACTTACACCGAGCCTTTGGCGAAAATTTTTTTTCTAACAATGAAACATACGTCCATTTTGGCGTCCATCTTGGCGTCCATCTTGGCGATCCCTGGGGTAAACACTTTCAACCCCTGCTACCGGGGCAAATGCACCCCCCTCGCCCCGGGGGCTTTGCCACGTATCCATAAAAATTTCGACCGGAGAATTTAGTACGTCGTCGCAATGACTCGTGTGAAATTCTCAAAAATACCCGTGAACTGAACTTGCAGTCGCGTGCGAAGTGTAATTTGAAAGAATGAAAAGAAATTAAAAAATCATCGAACGCAGAAAAAAAAAAGGTCTTCCGTCGTAACCCGTCCGAACGACATTACCCTATTTCGATTTATTTATACCCTGATTTATATTAGAATCGAAAATTATTAATCTCACGAATCCAACGATTTATTACCTACTGCGCTACGTGATCTGCGAGTAATTCGTATAAAACGGCTGATATTAATATCGCAATTAATGCAAGATCGACGTATACGTGGGAGAGGAGAATAACGACGGGCATGGACGGAATTGGAAATCAAAAGGGAAAAGAAAAAAAAAAAAACGTGACTGAAATAGGTAACAAGGGAAATAAGCGAAATACGGTAAAGGCGCTCGTAATTACGAGCCCTCGTAAATCCTCTTGGAGGATTGTTGTCGCGAGCTTCTCATTCCAGGCGTCGCCGTCGCCGAGCGTCGCGTCGGATACTCACAGAGTCCAAACTCAGTCGAGCCACTGGACGTCCAATGGAAACGAATCTGCCCCCGAATTCCATTAGAATTTCCGACTGGCTTCGACTCGCGCAAGGATTTTCGATGCCGTAGAGGGATGAAAAAAAAAAAAATAGGGGATGCAGCAGGACCAGAGGACTAGGGGGGGAGGGCCGACTTGCTGACTGGATGACTATTCCCTCCCTCTCAAACCGATGCATCCTGCTTTTGCATGGAAATTCGATAGTTCAGCTCTTTTACGTACCGCAAGACTTATCAGTTGGATCCAGCTGTAATGGAATTGCGAATAAAATTGACGCAATTCCGACAATTCAAATAGCGATAGTCACTATGGTCGACGTCGCCTATTTCAAAGTGACTATTACTCCGTCACTTTGTAGCACGTCGACATTAACTACAATCGTTATACAGATACGTCATTTTTTTCAATTTAGAAAATATACGCTCAACCATCTTCAAGTCATTATACAGGGCTATTTGGCCATAGTAGACATGGCGCTGGCTGACATGTTTCATTTCTATGGTTAGCTAACTTCAGTCGCGACAGTCCTGAATAAAACTTTATAACGCGTAAATATTTGAGAATCAGCACGAATCATCGTAGAATATTAGTAACCTGATAATGACTGTACAATAAAATGTCCTATTATATGAACAAAGTGCGTCATTTAAAAAAATTGTTACTGGGTACATTTTCGTCATTGGTCTTTAAAGATACAGAATATATATATATATATTGAGCTGCATAAAATATCCACGTAAACTACAGCGGTGCATTGTAAACATATATATATATATATATGGTACAGGTGAGTCGAAGTAGAACAAAATTTGGCACGTAATGGCCAATGGAAGGACTCGTAAAAGCACAGCAAGGTAGTTAAAAGAGCGATGACTCGAGGCTAGACATCGAAGAAACTCTCGTGCCGGCGGGCAGTACGTAAACGGGCAGGACGGAAATAAAACGGTTCTACATTATCGCGCCGAGTGAACTGTTCTCGACTGCCACCCGTTATAACCGGAAGGGAATGGGATGATTAGCGGGCCGAGCGCGATAGCGACGAATCATTTCCAGCCGTATGGGCATCTACACTATATATATATATATATACACACACACACACACACACACACCTACGGCCCACGTAATTAATAATCTTTAATTAAGAAATCACACGCTATGGCTTGGATGCGATAGCCTTTCTTCAGTACCATTATACCATACAAAAGCATATATATATATATATATATATATATTCTCTGCTTTATAAATTATGCATATCACACGAAGGAAATATAGAACTGAAATTTCCCACCCTCTCCCACGTGCACCGAGTGTAACAAACGATTGGACTCGAACTCGAAAACTTCCATAATAATAGTAATCGTCTCAGGCGCGAATTTTCGAAGAATGTCAAAATTTCATAAGCGACTCGAAACACCGTATGGCCGACATCGTCTATTCTCCACTGGCATCGACTAAAGCTCGTCAAACTGTCCATACGGGTCCCGAATGTTAAAACTGCCGAGACGTTATTTCGTTGTATTTACGGGAGTCCAAAAGTCTGCCTAAGAGGATCGCGAAGTGCAGTAGATGAAGATAGAGAGAGACGGACGACAATACTGGCAATTGATAGGAGGCGTGTGGGCTCGCGGTGGATAGAGTCCGATATAGGTTATCCGTGTGGACGGGTTGACAGGCCAGACGAGGATATTTCACTTATGTATATGACGCGTTCCCGAGGTAATACTCATATGACACGAGGCGCGTCTGTGCGAGAAATCAACCAGAGGTGGGGGGGGGGGGGGGGGCAGCGATGCAAAAATT
>JARQTG010000005.1:1064031-1154127 GCA_030142615.1 Syrista parreyssii
AGCAATAATTTTTTTCACCAATTGCTGGTTGTCGCTGAACAATATTTTTTTCAGATCTTCCCATAGCTGCGATTCGAGCAGACATTAAGTAAGCAACTTTTGTATTACGATCATTAAATCTGAACCGGAGTCATTGCTATTGCTGTGTTTGATCCGTTGCTTCACTACAAACCTTAATGATCTAGCGACTATGGAATTTTTATGCCCTGTACACAGGATCCTAGTTGAACCTAGATCTGACCTCATAGCGTAAATGTACAGTCAGCAATGCCATACAAAGATCAGCGATCTTGGATAAGATCATATAAATCTCGTTGCTGGCACCGGTCACTGTACCACCGAATACAATGATAGATCTAAATAAACGTTAAAAAAATGAAGACCAATAATTACAAAATCATCAGCAAATAACCCAAAATGTCAAGATTAGATAATAAAACGTAAAAAAAAAATGGTTAAAAAAAGTGTAAATATAATAAAAAATTTCCAAAATTTCTCCCATTACCTCCCTAGGCACTGCGTCATAATCATTTAATAATTCAATAATCACGCGACCTTCGAAATCACTACAATTTCTATGGTAACCAAAGTCCAGTATAGAATATCGTCTGGCGCCAGATTTCTGGGCGCGTCCTCATTTCGAGCGACCTGAGATCCAGCCGGGTCGACAAGGTCGAATTTATAAGGTCGTCCTCTTCCTCCAGACGACCTTCGTCAGATAACCCAGCTGACGTGGAAGGTTGAGTGCATTTATTGACGCTACGTCAACTTTTGGACGGACCAGTAACAAGTCATTAAAAATCCCATTCAATCCTTACAAAGCTATACTACGTGTCTGCTAACACTTCGGACTCATCTAACTGGCGAAAAAGCAGCAGCTGGTAGCAGTTGGATTTCAATATCGTATTCCTACGTCTAATTGGGTAGGTTGGCTGGTTCTTTCGTCACATTGCCTATTACATTGGTATCACAATGAATTGAATGGCCTGAACAACCATAGCTACTATACACGGTAGCATCCATATGCTAAAGTTGGACTAAATAGCATAAATAAATATCACTCCCAATACCAATAACACTATACACCCAGGACCAAGTAGCATAGCCTGGAGTAATCTTCAAAGAAATGTACCCAGTGTGTCTCGCCCACGTAAAATTTCATAATTGATTTTTTTAATCTGCCCCCTTCGATCCTTCCTCTTTGCACGGCACTGCTATTAATTTCTATGATTTGCATAAGGAGATCAAAACTTGCGTAATTTCCACGACGCAATTTTTTTTTTCTCCCATCACCCAACCGACAATCCCAAATTATTATTACACGTGAAAATTGATCTGGTCGAAAATTCGCTTTTTAAAAAAAAATTTTTTTTCATCTCATCTCTACCACGAATATCGTTTGATGTTAATTCCTCTCTTAATATATTGATTATTGATTTTTTTATCTTTCGCAAAAATTATTAGCCCAGACGTTCCTTGCGTGCCGAAAATTCTTAAACGGTGAATCAAACGGAGATCGCTGATTGGCCAGGTAGTCGTTCTTACCAATATTACACACAGACAGGATATCAATATGGACCGTCTAAGTGCTTAGCGAATGAAGCTGCCAGATAATATTATAATAAAGTGCTACCCGATAACAATGCTGATATAACTGAGATAAGCTGATCTACTTGCACAGTAACATACGCCTACGCATGGTAATAAAGTCACACGTGGCGATTTTATTGTCCATCACGTACGAGACACGTGTACCCTGTTTGACAGGTTAGACATTAACCTACTAGATTTGAAAATGATATGCGAAGGTTAATTTTGAAAAAAAAAATTTATTCCTTTTTTTTTATACCACCATTTTTTTATCACCATACTAGGGTGGATCAGTATTTTTTTACCATGCACGGGGTTGAACTATCGACAGTGGTTATGAACAGTAGGGATCAGACTTGGGTCAAAACTTGTTCTGCTCCACCCACGATTGGTTAATTATGTCAAGGACCATCCTGCCTTCTCTTGGGTACCAAATATCCTCTTAACCCCGTCGAACTACATTTCGACCAATCGGAATGACCCTTTGGTTTTTGGGGCCCAATCCAGGACCGACCAGTTGCTTTTGGGCCTTATTCATGTCATATGATCTTCAACGGTGTTCATTGTGTTGCGTTCATGTCCGACGCGTGTTAGCTGAACTATGTAATTTTTGGGGCGGTACTTTGTCTGACTTGCTGTCGCGTTGATATACTGGTTTTTTTGTTATCGGATTATCAACAAGTGGAACACGTGGGTTGGTTGACGTTTTGGTGAAAAAAAAATGATTTTTGAAAAAAACATTTTTTTTCTACCTTTATACCTGCTTTGGGGTTTTTTTTTTTTGTTGCTTGTGCTACGAGTACGAGGTTGGTTGGACGACGTGTATGATTTATGAATAATATTAAAATTGTTTACGTAGGAAATTTTAGGCTGAATTTCGTAATTGTCGTTTGCACGGGTTTGGTGGCTCGATAAAAAATAACATGTATGGCGATAACGAAATGTCACATTGGATTTTGTAATAGAGCCGGGGACCTAGAAGAATGGCGATTAATATTCAGGTATCTGGAACAGTTCGCTATCTGTATAACTCGTAGCTTTGTTAGGTGGAAACGTACCTTAGCTATTGTTTTACAACCGGTACTACGATGCGATCAAGGAGACTGACAATGAGCGAGATTACTGAGAGGCGAATTAACGCTTTCGATATTTTGTTACGTTTCAGTCGACATGCTTTTTTTTCCACTGGTAAAAATACGTAGGAATTGTATATTGATTATGGACACCTTGTGTATGAATTTTGTTATGAATTTGTAGTATCGAGCGTGGATTACGTATTTATAAAGTCGAAGAATTAGGTTATGTGGAATTTTGTGAAGATTTGTCTGTCTTATTTGAGAATTATTGCTTAGATATGCATTTTTGTTACGTTACCGTTATCGGCTTTTAGATCAGGTTCTTTTACTTATTCATAATCAGTGTCGTCTTGCGAGTTGAATATAAAATAAAATCCAATCACCTTTCAGCTATTCATAAATAATACATAACTCTCCGTCACTTGATTGTGGATTCAATATCTTTCTAATTGGATACACAGAGTGCGCTGTGTACTGTTGGAATCTCTTGTGGTAGGTCGCGACGATGTACAATGATAAAAGACAGTAATTGCTGCGATTCTGTAGATAATTTTCAATACGATCATCACGAATTTTACGTACTAGCATTTTGTCACTGTCGGTATTTCAGAACCGGTATTTGTGTCTGCAGGTAACTAGGTTAAAGATTTCTGTGTGTTCGGTACTGGGAGTCATACAAGATTTTTAATGGCAAACTTTGAAGAAAAATTTTCAAAATTCACCAGCTATTTACCTTCGGTCGATAATGTAGATTACTACCGAGTCGGACATATACCATACGTGTATTCTTTATTAATGTCACAACAATCAGCATGCATAGATTACATTTCACTTTTCCTTACAATTGATTAGGTATCGCTTTCTTTTTAGAAATTTCTAATCTCATTCATTATTGCGCCCAAGTAATAAGATAACCTTGCGGAATTACTCGCGCACGTTACTTCTACACGTCTCGTACAGTATTTAGTACAATTCGATCACAGTTTGATTATGTTTCCTTTTTCATCAAGTATCGTGTCGCTCTGAGCGCGCAGGTCAGATACAACAGTGACTAAAACAATAGCGCGCACTCACGAAGTTTTCACACGAATACGCGTTACATAAACGTACACACACACTTATCGATTATCGTACTTATTATCTTCGAGATTAAAAATAGAAAATCGCAAGCAGCGTATCGTTAACAATTGTGTTACAAATTCATTTTTTTTTTTCATCCACATTTATCCCACAGAGTCGGAAAATAATATAGAAAATAAAATTAATTTTTCAAAATTCTCTCAACTCCCTCTAGAATCATTATACATGCGTTACACGAATTGACAACCATATACGGGGTATAAAAATATATTTACACGATAATAGATCGTAATACAACAATACGTCTGTTTCCCGGTTTGACGTGCAAATCTGAGACGCTGACCAAGCTCGATTTTTTTATTTTTCCTTTCCACTTTTTTTTTGGTATCATTTCGAAATCTTATCGCTGCTTAGAAAAAATTTTTTCATGAATTCACGTATGTAGGCCGTATTTTACGTGATAGAATTGCGGCCATCTTTTTTTATGCCGCTGATAAGGCCTTGTGTGTGCGTGTGTGTCTGTGTGTGTGTGTGTGTTTTTTTTTCCAGCAGCTGTCATGAAAATAAGATACCAGTTTATGTAGATATATATATATATATATATCTAATAAGTACGATTGTATACATATATATATATTACTATGTTATCACGTGCTAGAGCACGTCGAATTGCCTCGACGTCTCAATCGAAAAATGATTGTCACGTTACAAAACGCAATTCGAAAAATTTCATTCTCATCAGTTCTGCGTACGCTAGATTTATTGTTTTTGTTCTCATTGAGCACATCGATTCTTAAAGTCGTGTAGCCCTTACGCTTTTATAATTGCATGTATTATATATATATATATATTTTTTCAAAAATGTCACGTGTCTGACAAAGATATCTTTTTTTTCTTTCTATCCGTAACTACGAATCAACGCACAATATCGATATTATAGAATATTGATTATTGAATTTTCAAAATTTTTTTTTTCCCCCCTCGTTAAGTCGAAAAAGGAGACAATATAAATTTTGTAAACTGGTTCAATCGTTGTTATATCATAAATAAAATAATCATTGTTTTCTTTGATTTTTTGTAAAATTTGAAATAAATTTTTTTTTTTTTTCAAACGTCTTCCATATTCAAAGTCGTGTCACGTGGTTTGGTATTTTTTTGCAACATTTCAGGATGCTCAACCTCCACAGTGTTTAAGCCTGATTCGTGATCCTGATCTTCGGTCAGGTCATCCAGATCGCCAACCGAACTCTCTACGTCGGTTTCCGTCAAATTCTCCAGTTCCGGTTCCTCCAGCAATGCTTCCGTTTCAGCCGGGACATCGGATGCTACTGTTATTGCTGTGTTCTCATCGATCTCAACCACGTGACTGTCATCCGAATTATCAGCACGACTCTCCTCGGTATCCAGACTAGTAGCAGTGAAATACTTCAGTTCGTATTCAGGTGCGCAGCCTTCAAGAACCACCTGTGCATTCAATGAGTATCTGCTAGCCTGAGAATCGCGTCTGTGCTTATCAAAAGATCGTCTTCTGTTATCATCCGACCTGGAGTGATAAAGTTTCGGATGTCGCTGCTTCCTACTCTCGCCACTATTAGCCCTGGACCTAGCCTCGACCTCTTCAGCAAGATATTTAGCACAGTCAGCCGTGAATCTATCTATAGAGTACTTCCGGTAGTCCCCACGACGAAAGTCTGGACTGCGCCGGAAGTCAAGGCTAGCCTTACGATGTCCCAGGCTACGTTCAAGTCGTCGTTCACCCCCGATACGGTCGAGAGACATTTTACGAAAATTCGGTGAAGAGATCTTCCGGAAGTCACGTGGACTACGTTTGGCTTCTAGGTCCTCCAGAAGACGCAGGTCTATGGAGTTGCGCTTTCGTGGCAGGAAGTCATCAGGGTACCTTGTGTAACCTGGTAACTTTGGTGAACAAGAATGACTTCCTTTACGTATCTCGATCTCTTCGTCCTCGACCTTCGTCTGCCTTAGGAGCTGATGTCTTCTTGCAGTATCTGAACGATCTTTTATTTTCAAGGTCACTGGTCCTTTGTTAGGAATATGAAGATCCATCGCCATCGACACCTGGCTACCTGACAACTTCTGATTCTCTAGGCTCTCCCGGCTTATCTGTGGACTGTAACCTGGATTGTCTACCGACAGAGCGTGACGCTGAAGTAGTTCAGGGTTCAGCAAGGCGCATCCTGAATATTTCGGCGCTCGGCGCCGCGGCGACTTTTTCTCGATTAGACTTGGCGCGCTTGGACTTTTCTTTATTGGATGACTCGTCCTCTTCTCATGTAGATTCTTCGAGAACTTTATGAAATCTGCTGTTAATTGTTTCCTTGATGCTTCGTGCAAGCTCGGACTTGGACTTCGGTTCAGTCGAAACAGACCCAGTTGATGATCCCAGCGTGAAGTTTGACAGGAAGTCGATCTACGGCTTCTTTGACTCTTTGCATTCTTTATCGGTGTATTTTGATTGAAACGGAAACGCGCTGGTACCACCTTAGCTGCACTGTCGCGAGCCTCGAACGTCATCACGCAGGCAGCCACTACAATGAAACCTGTAAATAATAGTTTTTATTTTATAAATAATCATTAAGTTTTTTAATTTTCTTCTATCCCGAATAAACGTTAACATATGAATCTTATGGATTTGATGAATAATATTGAAAAATTATTAATAACAATTAAATTTGTTTATAACAATATCCTTAAAGTCGTAATAACATTTTCAAGTTGGACGTCATATTTAATTACTGATACTGTACGAGTACAAGACATGTAAGCCTCCATAGCTCAGGGGTTAGAGCACTGGTCTTGTAAACCAGGGGTCGAGAGTTCAAATCTCTCTGGGGGCAAATTTTTTTTTTTTTTCACTTAATCATTTTTATTCCATTTCACTTTATTCCTTTTGTATCACTGTATTCACTCCATATCTAAAATTAATGATACTTTGGTATTTCAATGCATTTCAATGGTATTTCATTATCTGAAATCGACATGATCGATAGCGCGTTCTACATTTCACGTTTCTGCGGTCACTTAACCACAATGCCACTAGATTACGCCACTTCGGCAGAATTCGGATCGTACCGATTCTTCCCGTGAATTCTCGTACTTGACATGACTGCCTCTTGAACAGTCTCGAAAAATTCCCAAGGACACATAACGTATCTCCTTAGAGAATCTTCATACGAAAATCAATTCAGACTTTACCTCCTACGCCCATGACAATGGGTCCAGCATAGCTGAGATTATTAAGATGAAAACCACGTGACTCGTTCTTTACTTTCACAGTAAGATTCCCTCTGATCTCTTGAGCAACCGACAGCTGATCAGCGTAGTAGCCTATAAAAAAAAAATGTATTTTCACCAAAAAATATTTAAAAATCCAAAATTCATTTCCTTCCACTCACCAATAGTCGCCATGCACGCACCCAAAAGCATTAATAAAAGTCCAATTCCAAGTGCTTTACATGCATGCCAGAGACAGCGCGTAGTGACTTTACCTCTGACCACCTGTTTGAAAAATTTAATAAATAATAATTCAATCAATCCACATACCATATTAATATCTTTACCATACACCGAACAACCCCCTACAAAAAAAAAAAAAAATTCCACTCTATCGATAACCCACGATAAAAATCCTTAAACGCACCCAAAAAAATTCGATCGATTAAATAACAATAAATTTCGTCAAAATTACATTAATCCCCTAATATCAAACAAATCCATCCAACAATCAATCCCCACGTGTTTCCATAATTTATCCACCCCTATCCCATCTCCATATACAACCCCGCTACAATCTGTCACCATGAAATTTTCTATTATACCAAACCCACCTAGCTTTATCCATATGCATAGCCAGGCGTGCATACAAAATGCAGTGCACGTATGCAACTCGTGACGTAACAAACCATTGCATAATTCCCTAAAGACCCACCAAAGGGGTAGTAACAACCCCAATGCATTTTAACACACACGATATCCACAATGCACGTAATTACAAATAAATTCATATACATATTATTTTATTATTAATTCATTCATTTATTAATTACCTGCACGTTCCAATGAGCACCAGGAGCACAGGCTCTCCTCTGCGTCCCCTGCCAATGAATACTACCCTGGGGCATTCTGCACCCTAAAACTAAAATTTTTTTTTCAAATTCCACCTCACCCCGCATATCTCGTATGGGATCAAAAATACAACAAAAAATCCTTTCATCCCTCCACCCATGATTTATCACCCCAAACATACTCGATAACCTCCTTAACCATTTTTCTTATCATTTCAACATGCTTCGTTTCACGCGACTATAAACTTCGACCATCCCCTCTGAATGGGGTGACATTTCAATTCGATGCTCAATACAATCCTTGGTTGCTTCCCATCAAAATACAATAATACTACATACTCATATGCTACCCCATCTGATACATATATATATATATATATATAATTTATGCTACACCCTATACATAACATTAGACAGAGTCCACCAGTAGGATTTTCAATTTCTTCATTTTTATTCTCTAATTTTATCGATTGCGTCAAATCCAATACGAGTGGTCATTACGATTATTTTGACTTATCAAAAATTACCTAATCAAAATTACACACTGAGATTGGATCGAGCGTTTGAATTTCCCATGCTCTGATACGTCGTTCTATGCGCTTCTGGGTAAAGCTAATGTTCAGAGGCATCTAGTTACGAGTAATGGGCTATTAGTTATCACGTAATGTACCTGGCAATATATATATATATATATATACACACATTACTCATTAAGAGATAGTAACGTTCAATGCTCTAATGAGAATCGGATAAATGACCATGTTAAAAGGTTCGTTAGCAGTATACATAGTCAAACTGCATTACAATGATATATGCAGGGCAAATGCATTGCTGCATTTCTATTATGTATATATATATATATATATATATTCATCTATATATAGTTTGGTTACAGCTGTGAGAAATTGAATCCCGGAACGGTATAAGGGTTGTCCATTATTCTGGAATAATGGATGAAATTTTCCTGCTCGGATGAGATTTAGCGAGTTTTACTAGAGAGTTGAGAGAGGGAAGTATGGTGGTGGCTATGAGTGAGAGGAGGAGAGATGTCGTTGCCATAACGACAGTTCTGTCAAAGTGACATTTGCATAAGCATAGTCCGCCTGGATGATCTTTGGATAAGAATCCTTATGGATCCCATTGGAATACTGTTAGGTAACCATAAAGTCTCGAGTGGCTTTACTATGGAAGTTTGGGTTGGGTTAGGTTAGGTACGTCCTGTATAACATTTAGGACGGATCAAATGGGTCCCAAAAGTCTGCAAGATTGAAATTCGATTTGGGTATTTGAAAAGCGCACAGGGGTTGGTTGAATTTGTATCGACCTGTATAATTTTATTGTGACGTTTTTTTTATGTTTCTTTTTTGATCCATTTTCAAAGCTTTGTCGGACGGATGTGTAAAATATATGTGGAGAAAAGAAAAGCTGGTTTAGCTATGTAATATATGCTGTGTCCTGCTCGTACTTCTTGGAGGCGGAGTTATGTCTAACCTAGTGTAGAATCAAGGACGAGATTCCTCAGGACGACCATAAACGTCATGGCGAATAATTTATCAAGGTTGGAAAGCTTGGAAATATTTTTACTCCACGTTCTAGGATTTTGTACGTTAAGCCTAGGCGTATACTAGGTTCGAAGTTACTTATTGGCTTTTGTTAGTGTTATTACGAATTTACCTTATCGGCAATCCCACCCGACGTCACTTCGTGCCATTTTCATCGGCTGTCAGGATCATCGAGGTATATTGATTTTGAGTGTGGCTGTACCAATCGCATGTAAACACTTTGTATACACCGTTCATGATAACTCTGGATAATATTTTTATATCGAACAGTCGATTATGTATCTTGCACGAGATTTCACAGCATCCAAGACTGTATCGATATTACAGCATACGCGGATCGCGGGAATATAATTGATCTCGGAATGAAATTTTTTTCAACAATATTTCGTACACGAATTTTTCATTTGTCTCAATATTATTTTTCGACTTGTTACGAAGACATTTTTTTTTTAATACATTTTCACCGCACAGTCATCCGTGTCTTTTCCATAGACACGAACCCCACTACTGTACACGCACTATAGACACGTAGTAGTAACACCCCTCGGCACCCCCAATCTTCACTCTTGAGCCACCCCTAGTAGCACACATAGATTTACAGGAGCCACCGGCAACGTGATCCTCGCGATTTAGTATACGAAGTAACTGGGGTAGCTGCTGCACCCTGTCCACGGGGATGAAGAAGGGAAGTAAAGGCGAAGAAGTATAGGGTAGTAAATAGTAACGGAGTATGGATATACAAGGACGAGTACAGAGAAGGGTTGAAGTTTTCAGGAAGGGTAGTTAAGGACACAGGCAGGACTTACTCGATGAGAAGAGGTCCGGAGCGTAGGGGTGAGTTTTCTTCAATATTTTTGTCTCCCCTATCTCTTCGTCTGTCTTCCAAGAAGAGGGTTGAAGTTCAAACGGATAGAAGGCTGTGCCAGTAAATCTGAGGTTGAGGACTCTGGGGACTCTGGACCGCGAGGATGCTGGATCGAGGGAGTGTCTCTCGCATCACCTGTTGGTTCGAATCCCGGTCACGGAGAGTACGCTGCGGAACGTAAAAGGAGGCACGGTCCATTGCGCATGCGCAAACCCAGATCAATGTGTTATATCCACTCTATTCTCTTCTCGGATCTCTGATCTTCCCGTTCGAACCCATTTAACGAGCATCTTATTTGCATAGTACGAAATATAGTACAATGAAAATAAAAGAGCTCGTCTTTTTTCTTTTTCCTTTCAACTTTATTTTTAGAATTTACCGCGGGAATCCATTTCTTTCGAACGTAAATAACCACTTTTTATCGCTTCCGCGAAGTCGCATACCCATAGATCAAGGCGTCACACTGTAAAATTGTACTATTTTTGAGTTTTTTTTTTTTTTTTTTTCATCATTTCTACAAAAAACGTATCGAATTTCCAAAATATTTTTTTTTATATTTCATTTTCCTTTTTTTTCCCCCTCCTATACACCCCCCCTCAATCCCAACCCCTTTACCAGATCCTTCAGAAATTTCCAGGGGCACGAGGGGGTGTAGAGGCAACGAACCACCTCCTTGGGCCAGTGGTTGGACGGTAACGAAGAAATATGGCACCAAGCTCTGTCAGCTCGGTCATTTGTAACCTTCCGAGTGAGCTTTAGCAGGCTTCTTCTCTTGCGTAACATTACTTCCTTGTAGTTAGCGTATATAGAGTATATATAGCGCACGAAGCATGGAGTCTGGTGGTTCCCTGCGGTACGTGAAACCCAGGGGCCTATTCCAGGCTGTCTTCCCGCTTGGCGAGCTATTAGTTTCTATTAGGAGCTTATTAAGGATGGCACCGGCGTCGGGACGCCCAGACGCGCATCAACTCCTTGTAGAACCAACGTTATTCCCCGTCTCTCTTGTACCCGACGACGAGGACTTCTGCGTCTCATTATATTTTCAAGAGAGACTTTGTCACGTATTCCTATATATATATATATATACATATATATGTATACTCTTATATATATATATACAAGTCTCACGTCACTTCCCTAATCACCAGGATTGCCGAACAACTTCCTGGGAATACCTATTAGTCCCACGTACATTCACCCTTACCAGTATCCTACCTCTGTCCCTGGGGTAGAGCTATCTTGTGCATACGTGTGGGTATACACATTTAATCCACATATGGCAAAATCAACTGTGAGCAACTTCAAGTTGCTTCGTAGAGGAAATTATCGTTAGCGCCTCGACGATTGGCTGGGGACGTCTTAGACCTGGGATGACTTCCGGTTAGATTTTTTGGTGACGCTAATGGTACCAGGTGCAAGATGATAGTGGATGACGTAACGGTAAGTACTATCAACTATTGCCACAGCATCTTCCCTGGGTCCAGATGAAAGATCTTGGGGATGGCTGATGTCATCAATTGTGGAAATTCAATGTCCTGCTGGAGCTGATGGTTCCTGAGGGAGTTTCCTGGTTGAGATAGGAGAGGTTATGACGTCAGTTTTAGGACTGCCATTTGACGTGGGTTACGTAATCGGGCGATACATACGCGACTGATGTAATTTTTGTAAATAATATTTATTAGGTAATGTGCTTACGTGTATTAGGTAACATAATATACTAGGTCCTTCATAGAAGGCGTACAAATCATTGTTCCAGCAATGTCGTTCTAGTTAACATAGATAAAATCATCGTCGTCGATCCTCTTTACCGTCACTTTTCTTCTTTATATTTCTTTTCCTTTAAATCGCATGGCTTTCGTCATCGCGTCGCCATTAATTTGTCGTTTTACGTAGGAGAAAGAAAAAAAAAAAAAAAATTACGTTCCACTCGATTCCCGCTCGTATTCTATTTTTCTAGTCACTTTTACCTCATTTTACGAAATTCCACGTTCGCCACTGAGCGCCATTTTGTTTTTCAACCAAAAAAATTCTCCACGTTTTCTTCAAGTCTCCGGTCGTTTCATTTATTCCCTTCGACGGTCGTTTCGCATCTTATTAACCCGGAAAATCGTACTGAGAAAAGTCACTAGGATTCAACTATAGAAACGCTCGCGGCAAATATCCCTAGCCTTACTACACGGCGCATGGCGAACGTACGAATTTACCGTTCACGGATCTCACGAACGTCTAACATCAAACGAACTGAAAATTTGTTAAATTAGTTTACACACGATACCGCTAGGTTACGCCACGGTTCACTAACTAAATTAGTCATTAAATAATTCGCCACCCGATTCTATTTTATTCATTTCTTTTTTTCACCTATAAGTTGGCACCACTCGCCCTTTCATATTCTCATAGTCGTGCATCTAGTACAAGTCTTTCTTTTATAATTCATAAGGAGGCGGCCGGTCGTTTACTTTTATACGTTATCCTTTTTTCTCTTTCGTATTACAACTTTGCTCTTTCCACTCTCCCTCTCTCTCTCGCTCTCTCGCGTGCGTCTGCCGTCACTTTAAAAAATTTGCAATTTTCATTCCTAGTTACTTCTGCAATATAGTCGCTCTTTCTTTATTACATTCGCTCGTCTACGCTCTTTCCCTCTCGCAATTTCTCACTAAATACAATATATATATATATATTTTTTTTTGTTTCATATAAGTAATAGCAAGTGTGTTAGTCTTGTGTCTTCCAAGTACATAGATATATCTCCGTCCATATATACAGAGATACATAAACGCGCTGGCTCGTATTCACATTATAATATATATATACATATTGGAAATACGTAACATATGTTCATATATATTATAATTTTTCAATCGTGTATATATATATATATGGGCTGTCTTAGGTAATAGGTATCGATAGTGTCTCTTGTCCATAGTGTTGAATTAATTTATTAAAACTTTCTATTATGTCAACGACGTTATTTTCAATTTCTGTCCATATGTTTTTTCATCTTCTTCCTCACTCGACTCCTTTATCCTTATCTCGAGGAATCTTCTTATCTGTATTCGGCTAGTCTGGCTGTGTGTACACGTGTGTATATGCGTATAACTGTACAATTTTTATAAATCTATTATCCCCCCACTCCTGCACGATGCTCGCTGACAGTGAACATTTTTTTTTTGAATTTTCAAAAAAAAAAAAAAAAATTTTTTCTCGCATCCCCAAAAACGTATTCGTAGACTTTTCTTATTTTTTTTTGCTGTATTTTCCTAAATCATTCATTTTCTTTTTTTCGTATCATTTCCATTCAACGTTCTATACGATCGACGTGGTCGTCTCTCTTCTTCTCTCTCTTCGATATATATATAGTTTTTTATTTATTCATATATATATATATATATATATATATATGACTCCAAACTTGTCTTTTGTGCGTTTGGACTTAATAGTTAATTAATCTGAGATCTAGGCAGTTGTGTGTGTCGTTACGTTATCTCTCTCGTTTCCATTACAAATTCTCTCTCTCTCACCCGTTCGCTCAGTGTGTGCTTACGATAAAAAATTTACTTACATACGTCGTCTTTTTAAAAAATGAACACGTTTCCCCCGAAAATATTATTTGAGCCTTCGAGAAATGTTTTTTTTTTTTTTTTTGGCACTACGATATTTTTTTGTTTACCGCAAGGTTCCCGTCGTCTAAACCTCGTGGCTTTTCAGTCAGAGTCTCCTTCCTCGAAATGCTCGAAAATATTTTTTTTAACCCTTTCCCATGCTTCCTCGTTCATCCCTTCTCTGTCTCTCTCATACATACGCACATGCTCGATACCCGTTCCGCTGTCTCACACACGCACTCACTCGCACTCGTTAGAAATGATTATCTAGCTTCTCTCTCGACTCCTCGTTATCGAATCGAAATACGTGTTTTTTTTTGTATTTTCAATTTTTTGGTTTCTTTCCCGTCATTTTTTTTTATTTTATTTTTTTTTTTGTAATTACACTCATTCCGTCGACGTTGTCGCGCTACTCGTAACGCTAATCAAATGGCCGGTTGATGTTGGGGCGTGCGATAAAAAGAGTGAGAAAGGGACGAAAACAAGGAAGAAACTTCCGTAAAAGAAGGAAGAAGAGAAAAAATCTGCGCTATCGGTAATTACCAATTAGTCGCTAATAAGGGTGTCGATAAGTGAACCAAAAAAAAAGATAAAGAGTCAACAGACAGAGAAACGAAGCGTATAAAAAAAAAAACGTAAAAAGGCTTCGGTATGAATTTATTTATTTTTTTTAATTCGCGTAAAAATCTATCCCCGGCTTCGGGTGGTGAAAATTAAAAAAAAATCGCGCGACACACCAGTCGACCCGATTTCAATTGGAAATGGTTATTAATTCGCAGGTACCTAAAACTCGTTTTTTTTTTTTTTTTTTTCTTCTGTCATGCCCACGCGTACCATTCGTAAAGTAAGAAATTTCCAAATATACAAGAAAGCTATAGGATTACACGTGTCTCTACCGTAGAGTCCTGTGTGTTTCTTTTTTTCTTTTTTTTTTATAATATACATATATGCAATATATATGTATATCTCATTCGTTCGCGGGTATGAAGTATGCGAGTATTTATATAATGCGCGTACAATACGATTAGTAGTAAAAAGTCACTGAAAGTATAATTCTATGTTATAATAACGAGAGCCGCCATTGGTATCATCGGTAATTCATGACGTAGTATGATAACCCCGACGAAAATTTATTAATTTTTTTTCCTTTTTCTCTTTCATTCTAAATTCTTTCCACTATTTATCATTAATTCGAGCTAGCGTTAATTATTATTCTTTATTATCTATAAGGAATCGGCTCGGCGTTCCTCGCCGGTTCAACGTTCCCTCGGCGTCTAACGCGTCGATGAGAACGCGCGAAGAGACGCTGCGTGCGCCACGTGGCGGATCTTCGGCGAACGTGCCCAGTCGAGGAATCCCGGCGTCAGGGTCCTGAGAGAAGATCAGGAGACGCCGTAGGAGCAGGCAGAATTGTCCGGCGGACTTATTTTCTCAACTGGTAATACAGCTGCCTTTTGCCACTCGTCCCTCACCTGAAAGGTCAAAGGTCGCCAATTTTATATACTACAAAAATTTTTCATAGAACGAGAGCGTCTGCTGTCATTTACGGTGAGACTCAAAATCGAACTTTCGGAAATTAAAAAAAAATTTTTTTTTCAAATTAAATATATATATATATATATATCTCTTTGTAAATATCGTTTTTTTTTTTCCTTATATTTCCTATTTTTATTTTTATCACCTGCTCAACCTTTGCGAATACCCTCAGCAGATTTAGACCCGCCAACTTCTTTATGTCTTCTTCCGTCCACGCTGGATCCTCCAGCAGGGTAGCCAACAGCTGAGGATATCGCGATACGTCCTCCAGACCGGTGGGCGTGCTGAAATAAGAATCGATCAGTGCGGAAAGCCAGAAAAGCTTCGCGTTACGGCGTCTTGTACGGATAGAGTGAGTAGAGAGAGAGAGAGAGAGAGAGAGAGAGAGAGAGAGAAAAAGGCCCTGGGTAATCAATAGTTACAAGTTGATTCCATCGAAGCCAGCTCCAATGCCAACGTGATCGACCCCGGCGACCTTTCGTATGTGATTAATGTGAGCTGAAAAAGAAAGAAAAAAAAAAAAGAGAAAATTTAAAGAAAAGTGCAATGTAAAAATACATGCGTCCCGACAAAAGCTTATAGTCGCATAACGTACAATAAAAAATGGATAAATAAATGTTAACGCCGCGTTGCACCAGCGACCATTATTATTTTTACATACCGATCACGTCCCTTATGGTGGCAGTGTTGTTGCAGGTTATAAAGTAAGTGTAAAAGGGCACCATGGCCACACCGCCATTTTTTGCCTGTAAAATAAAAAAAAAAGGGAATGAAAATACAAATTTTTTTCAAAAATCAACAATCGTCATTACTACTGGATTTATGCTCGGACGAGACTTTTATGTCTCGACACGTGTTTGAGCTTTAGTCGTCGTTTCTATTGGAGAGAGAGAGAGAGAAATAAAATCTATAAAACTCGACGTATATGAAAAATATGAATTTTCTTAAAATCCGAAAAATCCAGAAAATCGTTGAAAATGCATATACATTCTTTTTTAAGGCGATTTTGTACTGATTTTGTTTTTCTCTTTCTCTTCCTCCCATTCACCCCATCACTCTCTCTCTCTCTCTCTCTCTCTCTCTTCATCCCCCAAAACTCAACACACCCAACATACAACATGCCCTCGTACGAAATGGGACTCGGCAGCCTTTCTCATATTAAAAAAGTTACGAAGCCCGAAGCGTTTTCAACGTCCCTTAGTCCTCGCGTGTCATTCGCGAGAAACACACGCAGAGAGCATTAGGGGTAGGAAAGTAGAGGGGTGGACCTTGACTACGACGCCGATGCTTTTTTGTTACGACAGAGGCGTCGCGACGCCTTGCGAAAGACGATACCACCGTCCACGTTAATTATTCCCTTCCTATGACCAACCCCTAGAGCAGTCATTTTGCCCCAGCGCTTACGTTTCTAATCCCACCCCCACCCCAATAGCCAATCAAAGTAGCAGAACAAAATTAAATTACCAGTCAGTCATGAAAAAAAAATTTTTATTTTTAACCCTTAACACACTTATGACACACACAGTTACTAGTCACTCATATAATTCTTGGGGGGCTAAGGGTTGAAAAAAAAAATCCAGCAGCAATCCAACCGGAAGTACGTGTAACGAATGGAGGAAGCTGCTTCCAGTCAGTCGTAACCTATGACACGCATAGGGAGACTAACACACTTGCACCAGGCAAAAGTATTTCTCACGCACACAGCCACTTTTCAGTATCGTAATGTATATGTGTGTAAGGGTGGTGCGTGTGTAAGTGGGGTTGATTAAGAATTTATTAATTAACCGTCGCGCGTCGCATCGGGATTTCGATCAGAGAGAGAGAGAGAGAAAGTCAAACTCTCTCTTTCGATCCAGAACATCCCCTAGTGTCGAGGGGTTGCTCCTCTCATCCCCTACGACCTGCCTGGCTTACTCTGCTAATTATTCCGATTACCGGTGACGAGCTGCCGGCTTATAAATTCTTAAGGCAGCCTCGTATCAAACCTGGCCATCCCCTATAGTTCATTCGTGGTAACTTTATATGCTCAATGGTCACATAAGCCATAGTTTGTTCCACATATCTCATATAGACTGTATCGTGTACCGAATCTGTATACCGCATTCCTATTTACTCCTGAATAAATATGACTTATTATGCAGTGGGTCTGCTATTCATCATTCAGAAGCATAGCCAATCGGACTATCCCATACTATGGGCATAGTTTGAAAATACATTAGCAAAATTTAGTATATGCTTAGATCTGTGCTCAGGCAAACCGGAAGTTGGAGAAATAACATAAAACACGTGTCTATATTATATTTTTGTTTTGGCAAACAAATGACAAGCAAGGCAGACAAAAAAGCTATAGCTATACCAAGGAGTACTAGTACAGGGAGCGTCAACCATGACTATAAACACCGATCGGCCTGCACTTGTATTATGGATATCGTTGATGCTCGCTGTATAAATTGTAATTGAAAAATTAGTCGCAGGAGGGCAGCACTTGTCGATCGGTACTCGAGCGGGAGGGGGTATTGACTGGTTAGCGGAAGGATCTATCGGGGTAGGTTTCAGTCTGCCTGGAGTCGAACTCCTATATCGATCTGTTGGATCCGCGTCCCTTTACTCTTCACCGCCAATTCCAAAAAGGCGCAACACAGTGAATCGGTCTACTGAAATAAGTGCATCTCGGTAATTCATAATCGCGCGCGAAAATCCACGTGTCGAGCTAATCGCAAGTAAACAATTAATCCGTGTCGGAAAGCACGTGTGGTGTAAAAATGACAGGTCGAAACGTCAAGTCGTATTACGTAAGCGTGTCGCGAGTGTCAAAGAGTGAAATGGACCGACGCAGCATCCAAAGAGAAAATTAAGAAGAATACGAAGATCCTATGGTGAGTGACTTTTTCATATTTTTTATACTACATACCCTTATAAGCGATACTCTCATTGGCTACATCTTCTATCCACACTTCTTCCATGCGACCAACTGCAGGTCCACTGCACACTAAATAATTTTCATTCGGACTAACCGTGCCTGGTTTTATTGCTGCACTTTTTGAGCCTCCACTAGGCATACGAGAACGTGGAAGCCTTGCATTGTACGTATGTACAGACGTTGGTATGCCTGGGCGATCCGAGCGAGCGAACCGGAAGTTGACCGGTTGGCTGACGATAATAATAACAGTAACAGGCGAAAAAGTTTCGTATACCAAGAACTGTACATGGTTACGAAAGTATAGACAGGTCCAAAAGTTTTCTCTGGCTTTTGGTCTGTTCGCCTGGTTATGCAATATACCTATATATATATATGTATATATATATCACATATGGGTAGAAAGGAAGAATCCTGCTCGAGTCTTATGACCTGCATCTATGACATATAGGAAAGTGCAACGTGCATAGGATGCATTAGCATTTCTCAGTTCTCCGGAAGTTTACGTGTACACACAAGGCCCTTGATGGGTAGAGAAGGCACAATTGCTTTATACCGTACCACCTTTATATCAGCATCCCTGGTCCATTCGACTGACTCCTCTTCTGGCTACGGACTGTTTGAACAGTTTTCAATCCCGCGTGCTCGTGTTTACTGACCCAAAAGCGAATAATTTTCGTATGGCCTGGGAAAGTTTGACCCGGAAGCGCCACGACCCCTCGCTGACCGATTCGCAACCCCATTTTTATTGAAGTTTGTACTTGTGTACTTACTTGCGTATACGTGATACTAGGGATCCTAGGTGTAGCACTTGTCCTTGTCTATCCGCTTACGTGTAATGCATCTCTGCACCCGATCCATCCTCTACTACGGACGCCATACTCTCTCGGCCGGAAACTACGAACACGGAGAACCGGAAGCCACTCGGCGAACGACGTCGGGATGAGCTCTCGCTGTGAGAGGGATACCGGATTGGCTCTTGTGCTTTCTTTTCTTTCTGATTTTCCTTTTCTTTTTTTCTTTTTTCGCCTTTTTTTTTAAATCTTTTTTTTTCTCCGTCTCATACTACTTTACTGACTTGATCTCTTTGGATTGGCTGTACTCTTTTATTTCATTTTTTTTTCCTTCTCTTTCTTTATCTCTCTCTCTCTCTCTGTCTCTCTCTCTCTGCGCTCGTGATTTTAGTCGAGTTTTCTTTCTGGTTCGCGTATCTAGTTATTTTTTTAGTTTTTTTTTTTGAGGGCTATTCTATTGGCTCTAACCTTTGAACTCTTTTCAACCACTGCGCTGACCCACTAGGATCTCTTTTTTTTCCTTTTTCTTTTTTTTTTTTTTACCGAGTCTTGAGTAATTTCAACTCCATGACTTTCGTTCGGATTTATTCCACGTCTGCAGCGACCGACAGGTAAGGGTGCAGAGGGGATTAATTAAGGGAAAGAGCTAAAGATATTTTCGGGGTTAATTTCTCGGATATCTGTATAGCCGCGCGTACGAGTGCCAATTGGATTTTGATATGCAGGTTTAATTAATTATAGAAAAAAAAAATTTTTTTTTATTCAGGGGGTTGATTTCACTATGAAAGAACCTTTAACGGCGAGCCTACAATTCACGTGATCAGTTATCGCTTGACAACTGAGACTGGTACGACCGACTGACCCAGAAGTATATAATTCACCCCGTAGCTGAAGGGTTGAAAGAAAAAATTGGCAAAGTGGCATTCCGTTGGTACGGGGTAGTTTTGCATAACGTAACGTCCCGTTACCTCCCCGCCCAACCCCACCCGCCACCCCTTTTTTTTTTTTTTTTTCTAACCCATTCATCCCATCCGTACGAATGTTCTTTTACGAGTTTTTCAATCTTTTATTTTTTACTTCCCTTTCATCCCTTCTTCGCGTATACCCACCTATCGCGGCCCCATTTGCTAATTGATTCCCAGCAGGTGCGCCAGGGCCCGTTTCCGGTACATGCGTTTGCCAATTCGCGGCAGTCATCTCGCCCGCCATTCCTCTTTTACCGCAAAACCCGCCCACCCCCTACCCCTCTATACTCTATACGCGGCATAGCAAGAATAAATGGGAGGGGAAAGAGAACGGAAAAAAAAAATACTAGATTCCATATAAAAAATTGATTCGCAAGGCGAATTTTCATTCGTACCTGCAGCAATCGCATTTGTCCGAACGCGTGCATTAATATGCATACGCGTGTCTATTTGATGTACGAATTGAAAAGGAAAAAAATGTTGCAAGCAAATCTCGAGTATTTTTGCGTTAACGATAAACGACGATAACCTTGAGGCGGATTCTCACCAAATTTCGCAACACGTCGTCCGGCACGTTTCGCGTCGAATTGCACAGCGCCCTGGCCGCGCTATGTGAGAAAATGACCGGCGCCCTCGTAGTCTGCAGCGCCGCTCTCATCGTCCTGGTGGAAACGTGCGACAGGTCCACCAGCATCCCAAGTCGATTGAGCTCCCGTACTACCGCCTGCGACAAAGTACCAAATAGACGAAAACAATTACGGATACGCTTTTTTGGTAGAAATGAGGATGGAAAGAAGAAGAAAAAGGAGGAAAAAAAGAAAAATCACTAAAACTGGAATAGGATAAAACGAAAAGATTTTTATGGAGATACAAATTTTATCTACGGCAGATGCACTTCCTCCAGGGACGCGACCAGTGGAATTTATAGGAATGAAAAAAAAAAAAAAAAAAAATCAGTATGTATCCTGCCGACGCAGCATCCCCTGGAGCACGGGATTGGCTTGATTTTTAGTAAGGCGCTGTATAATATCGCCATTGACACTACTCCCTGGGGGTGGCGCTCGTGGCGGCGGTAATGGTGATAAAAACATCCCTTGGCTCGGACTGTCCATTGGCTAGGGATTTTTCTTCGGGGAATCACGTGGGGTAAGGAGAAACTGACCGGAATGGGTCAGACGCGTACGTAGAACCACGGACAGACAAGCGCAAGAGGATAAGAGAAAAAAAAAAAAGAAAAGATGCGACGGATGCAACCGGAAAGGCAACAATGCTGGCCAGGATTTTTTTTTTCTTTTTTTACACTCTTTTCAAGGAATCAATGCCCGATGCCATTGGCGTAGGACCGAGGGGATGTAAGGGGGTTGGCCTACGCGGCTGCCAGGGACTCCCTTGGAGATCACACATTTTCTCTCTCGTCTTCAGAACGAGATTTCGCGTGCACCGGAAAGAGATACGCGGAGCCGTTGGTTCAGGCAAATAAGATGAAAAGAAATTTTTTTGTTTTCCTATTCCTCGCGTCTTAGCCGGTAGACGGCAGCACCGGTATAGGGATTTGGTAGAAAAATCTTTTCCCTCCCCGTAGTACAGGTATGGCGAATAGGTTTACCCGCGACTTTCGTACAGCATCCGCACTGCCCCTACTTACAGGAAGCACATGGTCACGTAACGCTGGACCACCTCGTGCTGTTTACACGATGATGATGTCCAAGGTCCAGGAAGCTGAGGATGCGTCTCTGGCAATAATATCCGTTTCATAGGGAGGGTAAGGGTGGAAGGAGGGGTGTGGGGGTAGGGAGGGCAGAGGGTAGTAGTAGAATGATGCCTCAATAAAGTCACCCCCAAGTGGAATGTGGCGCAGGGGTGTCTCCCGGGTAGGACATACGACACCCACCCCTCGTGTCTGATTTATACAGTCTCTCTTTTATATGACCCACCCACCCACCCCCACCGCCGCGCACACCCTTACGGTCCTCAACACAATTCGCATTCAAGCATCCTGACAGCCGGTCCTCGACGTCCGCCAGAATGTCTTAAGGAGTTTCCTTCGGGAGTCACTTCCGGTTCTGGCTGATTCATTTACCTTGCCGAATTCACTGAGTCCGGGTGCGTTGTCCTGGGTGCTGTTGGTCTCGCCAACAGAACAGACTGCCCTGCCGAGAAAATATTAATTGGCTATTATTTATTTGATTGATTATATTTTTTCTATCTTTCTCTTTCGATTAAATTCTGGATGAAACTGTAGTTGGGTAGGACGGGATTTTTTTTTTATCGATTTGGGATCCAATCAGGATATCCTAAGGGCTGAGAGCGTTTGGGTCAAATCACACGTGACCTCCTTGTGGAATTGACCCACGGTTTTATGACGTCACTCTCACTTCCGCTACGAATCAGTACGTACAGCATCCTCCAGTTGCCCATGACCACGGGGCATTTGGTAGCGATGAATCCCCAATTTGTCCATGAGTGTATTTCGGGACGCGGGGCAGATAAAAAAAATGAGTCAAAGAGAAGGAAGAAAAAAAAAAGAATCTGGACCACGTCTTGTTTACAACAGAGCGAGACTCTCGGCTCTGTTACGAGACGTGATAAGATCAACGAGGAGGGGAGAGGGGGGGGGATAGTATTGGACGCGTGAAATTCGACCCCCTACGACGAATGGGGTTTCGCGTCGCGAGAAAAGCCCGAGGGAAGAAACGACAGAGAAGAAGGAAGTAAAGATAAAGAAAAGATCCTCGTAACCTGGACACGGAGAAATGCGAGGGATGAAATTCGACGTGCAGTCAGACCGTGCATCCGGTCCGTTATTCTCGTGCCGTCGCGCAAAGAGATGAACAAGAACAGGTCTGCTGGACGGTCGGGAAACGAAAGATGACGAACGAAGAAGGGAAACAAACACGTAGAAAAATGAAGGCCTCGAGGTCCATATCGCGATAATAAAAATGTCCTGGTTACGTCGTGTCGTCTCGTTGCTCCGTAAGATGGCACTGGGGTAGGATTTTTTTTTTTTTTTTTTTTTTCTCCTCTCTTACCTAAATCTCGAGGATCCGAAGAGACGGTCCTAGCGTGATTGAAGAGTAAGTGGTGGTTGTCGGGTCAGGCAAGAGAAAAGACTGGAGCGTGGCGTTCCATAAATAAGAGAAGAGCCAAGGGAGGGCGAGGGAGTGTGAGGGGGGGAGGAGGGGGGGAGACTGCGGTCATGATTCAGGCTAGGCTAACCAAGAAGAGACAGAGGGAGGGGGGGGGGAGGGGAGGGATGGAATCTAACCTAAAAGTAAAATTGTACCAGATTCCGGAAGGAGCTTAGGGTTAGTGTAGTCTGTGCTAGGCAGTTAGGCCAGGTCTCTACTCACCAGGACGTGTCGCAGGCGTGGGTCAGGGTGAGATAGCGCGCACCCAGGCCGTAAAATGTCCTGAGCACCCCTAAGGAATTCCCGAGAGCGTGACCACCCTCCACCCCTATGAGACTGGCGATCTTACCCTCGCGATGCGCCTCGATCAGACCTGTGGAAACGATAAAAATTTATCTGGTGCAGCTTACAACCGACCGTCCCCGGTCGTACATAACCTGAAAATCGTGCAACCTCAAGACGACGGAGTTATTGTACCATCTGCCGAGTCCTGCTGATACATAAAGCATGTATACGTATATAGGGTATAAGGTAATCTCGAAGTCGTCCTGGAAGCCGGTGGGGTTGCGTGGGATGTATAGGTAAACCAAGACCATCCCTTTCACGACACGGTTAGGAAAAACTTTTCAACCCCTCTATTTCTTCATATTTAAACTTTGGTTTCGCCAGGATTACATCGGCCGCGATGAATCATCCCCGAGAAAAAGGAACGTCTCGTAAATATATCTGTGGGGTATTTTCCTTATATTCTCGTTCAATCCCCCTCCCTTCATCCCTTTTCGCGCAGCATCCCTTCTCGTACCAGCTCATCGTACCAGTAGCTATAAACGCTACCGCGACTCGCACGTGTTAGTTGATGCAAGTAGGGTATAGGTGGATAGAGGGAATGGTCCATGGCAGCATCCCCCGAGTACCTTCCCAGCATCCCACTTATATCGTACAGTCCCATTCCACGAGATACTTGAAGGCGTCTTCCGGCAGCTCTTCACTTCCGGTTTTCTCTACTTGGCAAGTCGGTAAGCTTATGAGAACGTCTGACAGGCAACCCCCAGCCCGTTTCACCCTTCTCGGGGTAGCAGCAAGCTAGTTGTTTGCGCAAAAGTTTCGTCGGTCTTCCCTTTTCCACCCTTATACCCAGCATCCACCCCCTACCCACCGCCCTTCTCTCGCACTCGCGCGAATACAACCCTCGCTACAGCTTTCGTACCCTCCTACTACCCCTTCTCGTCTCTCCATCCTCACGGGGCTGCTCCCAACGATCTTCCCGGGTCTCGCACTTCCGCTCGCCATGCAACCTCGGGTAGTTGGTGAAATCCGCGGGAAAATTTGAATTCTTCCTATCAAATATCTTTTATCGAAACTTGTCGAGTATCAGATTCACTGTACGCGTGTGCGTTGACACGGGATTCGGATGTCGCGGTGCGTCTTCGATTCCGCTCAAGTAACTGGTTGTCGAGGCGGGACGAGGAATTGCGCCAGAGCGCCGAAGACTTCCGGTTCGTTTGGCTCGACTAGAAAATCCGTGGAAGCGTCGGGTAATATTTATCGGCAAAGAATTTCATCCAATTTCGATCTGAAATCGGGACTTTTATCAGCTCGGCAATTATCGATAAGGATCCATCGATCCATTGCCGCCAATCCACCCCACGAAAACTACCCTTGCTCCAGCATCTCCAATACGCGCGGCGCAGAGCGGCCGAGTTAAAAACCAATAATTACTACGTCCCGCGTAACATTTTCCACGGGATCGATCGATGTCAATTAATATCGCGACATTGTTCGTGGATGCTTTCAACCCTTAGCGAACTACCCTCGTGTACGTTCGTGACGTACGAAAACACGTTTGACAGGTACGGATTAAAGATTTTCTTTTAAAATACCTACGATTCACGGTCGACTTGTCCACCGTTCCTTTGTCTTTATTTTTTTTCTTCTTTCTCCCCCCTTTTCACTCTGCACCCCCTCACCGCCCGTCACCCTCCCTGTGCCTCACCGTATATCACCTCGAGCAGCCGTTCGCGACTCGCGTACGTCGTAACGATACCCGAGCCAATAAAGGTCGGATCGGCGAAACCAATCGCGGGGGGTTGCTCTTACCATCCCTTCGTCTTTTTTCATTTACCTTTTCCCAACCACCCTCGAATTGCCCTAACTCAACTCACCCTTAACGGACGTCACCAATGTCAGGTGCTGAGCATTCATCTCGGCCAATCGTCGTATCACGTCGATCTGCTCCAGGGATAGCTGCACGGCGTTCAGCTGCGCCGCGCCACAGGGCACGTAAGCTGACCAGAACTGTGAACGACGAAGGGGTTGTTAATAGGGGATGAAAAAAAAAAAAAATTTCAAACTTGGACAAAAACGTAACGAAACTCGAACGACAGCGCCGGTGCTTGGGACGAATCTTGAAACGCGACTGAAAAGCACACGATAACGTATATAAGCGCGAGCCGAGATACAATGTCAATTCGGACCGTAGGATCGATCGTTTAAACGTGCGTCGCAGCATCCCTCGGGTACAGGATGGGGGGGGGGGATTCGAGGGTCGCACAAAAATATTTCTCAAGCTCGACCTCCGACCCCGAGCTCTCTCGCTTTCTCAAGCTCCCTCGCAGACTTCATCCCGCAGCCTCCTTGGCTGTTCGATTCATCCGAGATCTATTCTCTACTGGGTCCAGCCGCTGCCCAGCATCCATCCAGCTCCTCGTGCTTATCCCGGAATCGTATTCTCCATACCTGCAACACCTGAGCGACTCGTCACGCCGTCTCGTACCCCGAAAACCACCGCTCACCCTCGGGACCATCTGGTGGTTTTTTTCCTATCCAAAAACTACCCCTAGAACCTCCATCTACCACAGGAGCTTCTATCTATGCATAAGCGAACCAGCTGAACTTTACCAATGCGGATTTCCTGGCTCCGTTAATGGACCGTTGGCTTTATCCACGGGTATATATCTGGTATATACTTTTTTTTTTATTTTTTTCATTTTTCTTCTCTTACTTCAACGCGGTAAGCCGCCTTCTGCTGCGATTACCTCGCGAAGGCTACGCGAAAAGCTTTCGTCGTCGTACCGTTTCATCCCTTAGCCCCGGGACTCGATCTATCCTATTCTAATTTCATTTCCCATTCACCCACCATCCCACCCCTACCTCGTCGCACGCCTTTCTTCTCTCTCTCTCTGCGCTATTAGGCGCTTCTACCGCCTTGCCGGAAGACTCTGGAAAGATTTCGAATCGAGAATTAATTCGCGGCAAGGGGTTGCTTTTCTTTTTTTTTTCTCTACTTTCTCCTCTCCACTACTCAACTTCGATCTGAAGTGACCCGGGAGGGTGGAAGTGGGGGACGAGGTGTTACCAACGTGACTGCTAAGTAGACGAATCAGAATGGTCAAACGTGCGAGCGAGATTCGAGTGTCAATTTTTAAATCTTTTTATTAATTCCAAATTACAACGTCCGGTCAGCGCGTAACGAATGATAAATTTTTTTTTTGCGACAAAAAAAAAAGTTCATACCACAACGCGCGTCACGACAAACTCGTGAAAGCGATAGAATAATTTTGATCGTGAAATTTGTCTCGTCGAACCGCGCGTCTCTCTCTTGCGCACGCGAACTCGCATAAGAGCCTCTCGCTCGCACTCGCGGCTGATATAAAAGATTTCAAAAATTCTTCGATACAGTCCGAGAACGCGGAAAAAGTGTTTCGTTCGATTAACACGGTACAGTCTGTCCTCGTGGCGCTCGCAGTAACTTCCGGCTGTAACTATTTGTCAACCGCGAAATAATAATCTATTGACGTAACGAGCCGTCAAATTTTTCGGGTTTATTTAAAGCTCATCTCGTACAGCCTCCTCGCCCCTCCCAACCCCCCCCTACCACCGCCCGTATTGACTATTCGAATGTGCGAACGACGTCGCTGCTATCGGCGCGACCAGAGAAAGACAGAGAGAGGAAAATACAGAAACAAATGAAAGAAGGAGAAAGAAGAGAGGCGAGAATACCTCGTTCATACAGCTTGCATACGACCAATGGATGCTCGATCGGTATTACAGATCGGCCCGTTTACTTGCTCCCGCATATCTCTTTGCCATTTACATTTGCATTTTACATCTCGTCGCGCTCGTCTCCCAAGCCCTTGTCTATCTTTGTCCCTTTCATTCTCTCGCTACATTTTTTTTTTTCTTTTCTCCTTCTCTTTGTACATCTCGCACGGTATCCCCTACCCCCGCTACACCTCCTGACCCACCAATCCCCCTCGGTCCTACAAGCCTTTAGAACAAATCCAAAAGCGTCCGTGCAAAAACGCCTCTCGCGCCAATTTATCAGGTAGTCGGACACGCAACGCACTATATATATATATATATATATGCATGACGTCAAATTCAATCTCTGCGTTTTGAGCGTCCCGACGGCATAATTTATGCCTAACCACTATATGACTCCCCCCCCCCCTTTTTCATTTTTTTTTTCTACATCCACCTTTTACCCTACCCCGACCCCTTTAATTTTCACTTGGAGCTACGCCCCCTCGCTTTTGCCACCCGTACGTTATTAGCTGACAGAAATTTACGCGACGCCGCAGACGGGCGCGTCGCGACGCTCTCGTCTAAACGCTCCTTGACCTCCGTGCGAAATACTTTTTCTCTTTCACTTGCAAACCGATCGATCCCGAGTCAATTGACACGACGCGCGTCGCGATTGCAACGTGTGGCTTAGGTCATCCGACGTCGTTATGTACCTGCAGACGTGGGGGAGGGGATGTGGAGAACCGAAAAGAGGATGTACGTAACCCGAGATATTTACTTTTTCAAAATGGCCGACAGCTGTTCGCACTCGCGTTGCATCCTGGTAGCATCCTGGCTCCCGGCTATGACCTAATTATGAAGGAGCCATAAGAGGGTACCAACCCCACCCCCCCATAGCCCTCTTGCAAATAGAGCAGGCAACCCTTTGAAAAGCCTCTGGGGTGGGTGGGATTGCCGAGCCATTAGAATATATATATGTATATGAAGCTGGAGAACCCGAAAGGCCTCCACATTATGCATCGAGCCCACAATCTCGTATCATGATTGGCGTATCGACACCTGCCACCCCTTGAGTCAACTTTGTCAACCGTAAAGTTTCGTCAGGGACGGTACGTTTCTCCGATGACGCCTACTCAGTCCCACCCTCGGTCCTCACCCACCCTTGCCTAGCTTTCACCTATTGCTCTTCTTGCTATCTCTATCTCTCTTTCTCTTAGTCGTATATATATATATGACCATCCCGAAGGTGGTTTCTGCAAGTAGCGTTAGGGGATGCTTGCGAAAACGAGAAGCCAGGAGGTTCTGGAAGTTTGTCGTACGGCCGCACTCGCGAAACCGTTTGGAAGCGTTCCCGCTGGTTATATTGCTATATATATATATATATATATATATTCTTGATAGGCAACTACCTAACCCATCTAACGGCCTCTCAAACACGTAGCAGAAACTTGAACGTTAAATTAGCGTAGTTCGGTCGGCGCTCGAATTCGCAATCTTTCGGCAGTGCGACTGGCGTATCGACACCTGCCATTCTGAGGTCCTCGAGTTACGTTGGACGGTGACCCGTAACGATCTGACTGCTATTGGGCTGATTTCGCGGGATTCTATAAGCCATCGAAGTTCCGAAACTTGTACCGGAAATAATTCAGTAAGCGGTAGACGCTCAAACGTCAGGATTTCTAGTCCTAGACGGGGTTGGTTTGTTGGGGTTGAGACGAAAAATATAATTTATATATATAGCTAAGTGTATACAGGTATAGTCATATCGGGGTGTGTAGGGACGTTTGGTATATACCATAAATTTATTGGGGGGGTAACCAACCCCCGGGAGAATCGAAAACTGGCTATGGAGTTTATGAATTAGTGGTGGTTCCGGAAGTCACCCACAGGGAGGTGGATATCGACTGGTATACCGAGGTTGGGTTTCCGTCGTTCTGGACTCGACACGTAGGTCTTGCGTGAAGATCGATTGCAATCGATGATCCGACTGTACAAAACTACCCCTTGCTACGGAGCCACGTGATTGACGCGAAGGTCGAAGACATCGTTCGAGGGATGAAACGATGTTGTGAAAAAGATTTGTACTCGGTGATTCGTTGATTATTGATATTTGTATGTAGGTATTGTTATTATTATTATTATTATTATGAGTCAAATCAATCTCATTTAATTTAATTAATTTTGCACTGATTTATTCCACGCGATTACAAGGGTTGGCAACTTCGCGTTCGGATCCCTCGACTTTCTTCATGTTGATGTCAATAGTCGTTGAGGCGCGTTACCATGACAGTACCGAGCCGATTTTACCCCGGGAGTCAATGGGCGACGAGCACAGTCGGTAAAGCAGCTTTCCGGGCAGCCATTTAGTTTGGCAAGTCGCCCACGGCCATTGCCAATCGTGTCGCTAGTGTCGGGAATGTCCTGGGTTTGTGCGCCGAAACGTCCGAAGATCGGACGATCCTCGTCATTTACGTAGTCAACGTGGCCAAAGCCACCCTGAAAAGGTTCATGCTCGCTCGGGCAACTTTTCGAAAATTTTCCGTGTCTAAATGTCGTCCCCGCGCGATCTCGATAACCGCGGCTACGTCTCTGTGACGAACCACGTGCACAGTCGACACCAGTCCTATGTGCCTGGTCGCACGAAGGGATAATTAAATGAGAATTCGACGCCATAACGCGCATTCATTCGTTTCGGCGCTGGTTGTTAATTCTGTTTGAGGAAATATTTTACTCGTACCAATGGGTCGTTGAGCGAACCTTGACCCGGTTACATCATCGTCTGGGTACCGAGGTCTACCTTGATCCGTACTATTGGTACATGGTTAAGTCACGTGGTACTGTGCACGCGAGACTCTACTGTCCCTCTGGGACTTACCTGGGCCCCAACGAGGCCTGCTCTCAGCCTAGGTATGTCTGTGTGACTCCAGTCGGACCTGGCCCAGGGATCGACTCTTCCTAGGTCGCTGCTCAGATTCACCTCGCCTAGTTGATTGTGAACGAATTTTCGGACGTTCCAGGGTAGGTCGTTGTGTCTGAAAGGATAAATTGAAATTTTTGAAAAAAAATTAATATTTCAATTTACACTTGGGTGTATGTATATATATATGTATGTCTATATTACCCATCGATCAACGGTACTTCAGTCAGTATCCTTCTGATGACGTCCAATCTCTGCTGATGCGTTGCCGGCTCCGTTTGCAGTAACAAAGGCAGACACAAACCACCAAGTAGAAGCGCCGCCACCAGGAGCAAAATTGGCGCCAGGACGCGGCATCTTTTTCGCGGAGTTTCCTCTCTGCGTTCCTTGCTGCTTCCGCTGCTCGGCGAGTCTTCGCAAGGCGGTGGCAACCGGACGGTCCCGTTGCAGGGCGCCACGTCCGGCAGTTCCGTTAGGCACGTTGTCTGGGGAGGCAGACGGTCGATAAAGTAGAGCGAAAACGTACGAGAAGCATGAAAATGGTGAAACGGCTTGGTACGACGTAAGACGTGTGGAAGAATTAAAAGAAAAGGTGGGAAAAAGAGAAAAAAAGGAAATACGGACACGCCAACTGTACGCGATCAGGTGATTTTTTAGCCAGACCGTCACGACGCTATTTATTTCCATGCTTATGGCGTAACGGGACTCCATTTCGTTTTATGCGATGCTGCTGCTACCACTTGGAGCGTCGCGACGCGTTTCTCTATTTTCATTTAGTCTATCGCAATGCGCCTCGGTGAACTTGTATAGTTCTTAGTTCTTTTTTCTTTTTCTTTTATTCTCTCTCTCTCTCTCTCTCTTTTTCGATATTTACTCGCGAATAAACGCGGTGTTCGCGATTAACCAAAAAGATGCGAATTTTTCTTGTGGAATCGAGTATTATCTTGTCGAGCATCGGAAGTGACTGTGAATAATGTATTTATATCCTGTTATGAATGTAACTATATATATATATATATATTTATTTAATTTTAAATATATCAATTCAACGTGACAACTGTCAAGGGATCGTATCGACGGAGTCGTCTGCTCAACGTTGCATAACGAAAACTCATCCAGGTTGAGAAATTGTATGTCGATAAAAAAACAATGCGATAATAAAGCGTAAATAATAATGATAATGTAGGCACGATGCACGAATGCACGCGATACCTGAGGTATTAATAGATCCAAGATATATTGCTTGGAATACTAGAGTAAACCGGATACCGACATACCGCGTTGCTGTTACCTTGTCCGATAATAGAATGAACTGGCTGTCTAATAAATTCTAGATAATTCTGATATCGGGAATGGATAGTATCGACGTAGAAGCCCATAAGCAATCTGTGTCTGGGATCGAATCACGTAGAATAATTGTCTGGCGAGACTTTGCCGTTTTCTGCGTATACGTGACGGTTAAGCTTTGACGCTGGATGGTTCACGGGAATTCCGATAGATGGCGCAGACGGAGAAAACCATTAGCGGCGCTGCGAACGCTCGATAATTACCGATAACGGTAACACGTTAATTCGACGTTTACGCCAATTTACTTTTCAATGGAGACTGTGCGCGTCTAGATGAAACTCTTATGCCAACAGCCAATTGACTATCGACTCGATACATAATGAAGTGCGCCGCGAGAGGTCGTCGAGTGGAGAACGGCGGGCTTTTAAAATGTCGACGAATGAAGTATTGCGGTTAGGTATTATTTTTACTTATTTTTTTTTTTTTTGAAAACCAAGTAAACCAAAGACCACGTGATACACCGAGAAGGACGGACGTCTCTCTCCTTATTCTTCACGCTTCGTCTCCTTGTCTTTTGCTCGTCCCGTTCAATTCTCTCGATACTCGTGACTTTGACTCGAAGCTCGCGACTACAAGCAGAAAAAGTCTTGGCGTTAAGGGAAACTAAAAAAAAAAATAAAGGAAAAATCCTAATAGTCCGAATTAACGGCGAATGCAACGAAAGGATTTTCCATCCCCCTAACGTACGTCCTGTCGCTCGTCAAACGTCACTCCGACACCCGAGACGTCCGTATGATTAAGCGAGACGCCGGAAGTGCCGTAAACGCCATTGAAAATGCGACCTGCTCATCCGGCGACGCTTAATTAACTACGAGATGCACCAACTAATTCGAAGAGGCTATAGCCAGGATATATAAGTGACACGTAACGACCCTACCCTGTATATATATATATATATATATACTAGGTTCACCGTTCGAGCACCGCCATCCTAAAGGGTTAAATACACACCCACCCACCCTCTCTCTCCCATCTCCTCGGACGATACCAAGTGACACTTTTTTTTTCTTCCTCATCTTAAAGTAATTATCGATAAGAATTACGACCCCTAGACACATCCCCTATATCGTCCAACAGTATAGCAACTAGGAACACCGGTAACCAGAAATCAACCCCTAAGCGAATAAATTAATAGGACATAAGGAGTCCTTGCTTTTACTATTGAGTCCACTCCTCTCTCTCTCTCTCTCTCTTACTCTTGCATCAAAAGGAAATCTCCCAGCGGGTAAAGCGCGTTAAGTCAGGCCAAAGGCTTCTTTGATCTGTCGAGTGTCTCCGTCTTCGGCTTCGAAATATCCTCGAGGCATTTTGCAGCTGCTGCCAGTAGTTTCGAGCGACCCCTAGACGCGTCTCTTTCTATCGGATTAAGATATGGAGAGAGCGAAGGAGCGAGAGAGAGGGAAAGAGTGTAAAAGCCAGAGGCTCGACGAAGTAGAAAATACCTTAGGCTAATCAGACCGGCTGCAATGCAGGTCTGACGAAATAAAGCGACGTCGCTTGAATCCGCTTTCGGGGGGGGAGGGAGAGGTTTGGCCATCCAGAGCTGGGTTAGTAAAAAAAGGTAGCCGTCGGGGTGGTTTTGAGTACCCGGCAGGGTTAAAGGTGAAAATCCAGCAAACCGAGTCCGGCCGAGCAAGGCATTGTCAAGTTTTCGTATAAATTTCTCCCCGACGAAAATTCAAAAGTCACTGCTACCGCACAAAAGCATCCCCTAGCCGGGGTCGACCACTTTCTCGCCACCCTCGTACAAACTCATCGTCTCGCGACCGGTTTAGCTGAAGAGAATAAGGGGGTGGCTCCAGCCACTCGCTCATTCCTTAAGGGTTGCAGTGGTAACCTGGCTGTCTTAAATTTTAACACGGGGAAAAAAATTATCCGTCCCTTATCAGCTTGGCGTTACGTAACGGCGAAAAATTATTTTTAACTTTTTCTCTTTGGCCGCCATATTAATTCCCCCCCTCCCCCCCACCTCCACCCACCCACCGAGTATTTATCAATTAATTGACAATTTACGAAAAATAGCAATTTTGCTTTTTCATTTAATCCTTTGGGACCCTATTATTTTTATTAACATATATATATATATATAAGCTATACACGTGATCAAATGTGTTAAGGGTAGAAAAAAAAAAAGAAAGGTTAAGGTCCGTCGGGAGGAATACATTGAAATATCTCGTACGATAAAAAGGGGATATCCTGTTTGGCGAACCCCTGAAAACCGTAGCATAAACCGAATCCCTTTTTGTCGCTGCTCTCGCCTCCCTTATACGACCGGGTACAATTTCTCTCTCTCTCTCTCTCTCTCTCGTTGTAACCTACGGCGTTCATCCCTTGGGCAGGCGGCAGCCAGCGAAGCCCCGATGGTTTCCGTAAATCAATATCCCTTTGATAGCTTTAATTATGATGGATTATTAGCAAACGCCCAGCTACCCTGTTCACGACCGATGTGCCTCGCGTGCGCTCGGCATTGCATTCGATCGGTCAAATTTTCATCCCCTACTGCGTCGGGTGCCTTCGTTCCCCACGCGAGCCGTCGGACGAGTCAAGGCACGCGTATTTCAGAGGCGAGTATCGCTTTCGTAGGGGATGAAAGAAAAAATGACGATTCACTTGACGAACCAGGGTCGATATACGTTTTAGTAGGAGATAATAATAATTTTAATCCCTTATTTTTTTTTTTTTTTTTTTTTTCATCCCTCCTTGCACTCGTCTTTATTCTCGCTCTTTGTCCTATTTCAAACGAAAGATGCCTCGTCAGCCCGACGTGACTTCTCGCCCTCGTACCTTCGCTTTCATCAACCCCTACGTTCCTGATTGCCGACGATTACCACGGCTCTAATGAAATTAACCAATCAATTGGTACGCGCGGCACTCCCAGTGACGTATAAGAGCGCCAAAGGGTTTCCCTAGGGGCCTCGGGCTTCATCCCTCGTAACCGGACGGTCGTTTACTTACTAATGTCCAATTCGTATATAGGTGCCAGGGGGGGGGGGTAGTTACTTTTTTTTTTTTTTTTTTTTTTATATTGGTATCTATAAAGAGGCCGAGCGGGACTCTGTAGTTGCGATGATGGACTAAGGATGGACGAAAAAATTCGAGTCTCGTTCGGGTCGATTGGGGTATTGATTAAGATGAAGAAAAAAAAAACAGAGAGAGAGAAAGAAAGGTCAGGCACGGAGTGCAGACTATAATTCACGGGTCGGAAATTCCCTTAGGAAATTGGATTCTGAAATTCGAACGGATTTTTCGTTACGTATGTGCGGTCCTGGCTGTATTACGTATACGGGGTGAGAAATGAAAAATGCATAAAACATCATCGACATTCCCGCCAGGCAGTGGCCTACCTCTTACGTATAGCAGCATTGGTAACACCCCCCCCCTCCCCCCTCGGTTCCACCCCGTTCGCTTCCTACTGAACTTCTGATCTCTCTCGCAGCATCCCATCCATTGAAAAGCTATCTCCTTACCGAGATGGCAAATCCACCCCCCCACCACCTACCCCTTACGGCAGTCGTGGCCACGGCGTTATGAAAAATGAGGATAGATCGCTCTTTGGGTTCGCTAATATTCACGGACCTTACCAACCCCAATCCGAGGGGAACGACGACGGGGGTCGTCGAGAGTGTCGGAAGGGTGAGAATCGCCGTGAAAATAATTATTTTCTTTGAAGCACCCTCTTTATAAGGGAAGTAAAAAAATATATTATTTTTCCACCTGGCCCGGGGGGGAAGCCCTCCCCCCGACCTCTGTCATCCCTTAGCAAAGGTCACGGAGATTTTTTGAAAATTTTCAAGAATTATCCAATTTCTTTTTTTTTCTCCTTCTACGATCAGTTCGAAGATCCCCTTTTTTTTGTTAAAAAAATGGAATTAACCCCCGTCGTAGGGGGTGACGTTTTGTTTTACGTTATGAAAAGTCCTCAGGGCCCTTCGGGCTCTACCGAGCTAGCTAGAGACCCGGCAGCCGGTTGCTTGGCTCGTGCTGCACGTAAGGATAACCCGAAAGCAATTCCATCCCCCTTGGAACGGGCGTTGACGCTACGTCGAAATCGAAGGGTGCAATTTTTCGATCATTGAGACGTCTTTGGGCTCAGGATAGAGACTAGTTAAATAGCGTGAATGTCGGTGTGACTTAACCGTACAGCACGAACCCCTGAACCAATACCTCCCTCTGGCGTTATATATAAAGCAACCCCCATCGTCGGAACCCGTAAGGGTGGGAGGAAGAATCTCGAGCGAGAACAAGGGATGTTAGCCTTGGCTTGGGACTGCCCGACGCGTCGTTTCTCTTACTACTTTTTTTTTTTTTTCTTTCCCAGTCGTATCGCAGGGGTGAATCTCTTTCGTCCCCTATTTTTTTTTTTTGCCACCCCCTCTAGTCCATACCTTGTCAGCCACTCGGCACCCACGAACGATATGTTAAATCGCGTGTCGTAGTCGCGCCCAATGGTAACTGGTCGTACAGTGGCACGCGACGCCCGGCGTCCCGACGCCCGTCGACCTCGCTAACGTGTCGTATATAAGGTCGACTATGTCCGCACCTAGACGTCGTTTCTACCTTACCGGCGGGGCTGCTGCGCACGACTTACCCGCTTGCGCTCGGGCATGTAAAAGGGCGACAAAGGTGGGATGCACAATGCTGGCAGTAATGCACACACGGGCTGCCAACATTACGTAACACGAGATTCGCGAGCGTCCAGCCGTGAACTGATCCTTTCGCCTTAGACACAGCCGATCGCGATCGCTGGCGTCTGCGTGGGACTGTACCTTGCAGGTCTTTGACGTCTGTGCATATACACAGACACGTGGGTTTGACACATGGCTAAGGGTGGTGACCATGACCGATGGATATATTGCAAAACTAAGCCTGTCGATAGGGTGGGTTAACGTTGTAGGGTTGGTAAGGCAACGTACGCCTACGTCGTTTAACCTCATGGTGAATTTGATGATAGGGATTTTTTTTATCTAGGGGAAAAAAAAAGTTACTATTGGAGGAAAAAAAATTTATTTTTTACCCTGAATTCTCTGTACTGTCCTGTCATCCAACCCCTCTTTTTTTTTTTTATTTACGTATGCATGCATACATGCATGCGTGTATGGAACAAGGGATGAAAGCACAAAGGGCGCACTCGCAACAATTATCTCGTTAGCCGGTATTCGTCGGGGTGCGACTTTTGAACAATTGTCGCTGCCGACGCGGGGATGAGTGATTTCTTTATACAGGAGGAGGAGGGGGGGGGGGGAGGGTGGTACGTTTCAAAAGTCACCACCCTCTGGTTACTGTTGAAATTGGAACGCGAACGAAACGGGAATGAAATTACGGGAAAGTGGATGACAAACGTAGTCTCGTGTCATTGTCGTTCTAGGGACATTCTAGTGATTTTTATTTTTACGCGATAAAAAGGCACTGTCGATCGCTGACTTACTGCGCGGATCTCGACTCGTCGTTCTTGCCGTCGTGCTTCATCCGGAATGTCAGTCAGAAACTACGGACTGATCGAATGACTACGGGGATTCCCCGGGCTGTCATTTAAATCCTAGAGGGAGACGCGTGGCGGGAATTTCAAAAAGATTTTAACGCGACTCATTCTGTTTTTTTTTTTTTTTTTTATAAATCGTAACAAACCACCCGTGATACTCGTTGACAGCTGACGGAATAACGCGGAAGCAACGTCACTCGGAATTCTGAACGTTCATTAACCAATTAAATTAATTTCGTTTAATTAGCTCTTTCGCGTGTCGTACTTATCTCGAGTATTGACTCTATATATATATATATATATATATATATATATAGTATAAGCTCAACACGCCAGTACATACACGCATATACACATCCACATCCTCTGTTTCATCCCTCTCATCGCTTCTAGTAGCATCCCCCCCACTTTCTTCCCACCGCGTAACTCTTTCTCCCTCCAACCCCTCTGTCGTGCACAGCATGAAAAATTATCGTCCAACGGAATTACGCTTTTTACGGTCCGCGCTCTTGCCGCATGCAATTTGTTTACCTTCCGGCGGCGCTCACTGCGGGAATTAAACTTTTACAAATTACAAGAACAGCATTAGCAGTCGACGCGTTCTTTCCGTCAAACCACGTGCCCACGTGACCGTATCGTACGATTAGGTAAAACCGTCGAAATGTGATATAACAAAAAAAAAAAAAGTGAAAATTCAACCAAACCAATGAAATCGACGTTTTTCGTAAAATAACAAATTTTCACGTATTAAAAATAAAATCGATCTTCCCACCTGTCAAAGACGTCGCGACGCCGTGCCGGCAGCGTGTCGTTATAAAAAAAAAAAATGGTCGAATCTCATCATTTTCTATCAACCCCCGTCCCAAACTCCCTGTACCAAAATAAACGTAATCTCGCCACGTTACGTCCAAACCAAGTAGCCCGGACACGTGGTCGATACGTAAATACACCGAAGTCCCCCGAGGGACGTTACGAGGCGCAAGGGTCGTTCCGAGATAATTATTGAATTTATAAATAAGGGTTGTTTAGCAACATCCCAAAAAAACGACATCTCGACGAACGCTAATTGCGCTTCTTAAAAATTCACCGGCTGTCGTATCGCCACGGTATTTCCTACCGTATTTCGAAGTCGACGATAACGATAACTCAAGACGCGTTATCATTCGTCCACGCGATAACGATCGCTCGTAAAACTGTAAGATACACCCGGGCTGCGTAGAACGACCGTCGCCTATACGCCTGACCATAGCAGAAGCGTCCCTAATGTGTTTCGATAAAAATTTTCATCCCTCGGTCGGTCCATCCCTTAAACACAGCCAGCCACCCCCGCGACCTCCCCGATCTAGATGTCTGAATGACAAAGTGAGACAAAACGAACCTAATCGAACCGACTGCCACCCAATCCAGACTCCTGGACGTCACTCGAGAGACCATCTTCGGTGAGGTGGACCAGTGGCAACGGGAAACTGGATATCAACCACTTCAACCCCATTGAACCCCTTATAAATTTTTACGAAAAAAAAAAAAAAAAAAAAAAAAATTAACCCACGCACTAATGACGCAGGCATCGCCCAACCGGATGTAGCCCTAACGCGTGTACACTTCCTGTGCTAGGAAAATTTCGCCGTGTTGTATGCTGGTTTACGAGTGACGTTTAATCGTTGGTTATTTCGTACGTATTACGTATACCACGACTATATATATATATTTGTATATATACATATATACATACTCAGTGATTAAAACCAAGCAGCGTTTTTACGATCGCTCGTATTTTCGTGAGTGTAAAGCGAAGAAACGTTCGTTAACGAGATACGACTGCGTTTCCGGGTACAGCGAGGCTACAGCAGCCGGCGAGTATTAATCGAGACGGTGAACGTGGATGTGCGGTAAACGCGGGGACGAAGCCGTGTAGAAAAGTAAGACGAGTCGAAGGGTGGATTCGTTGACGAATACAAATTTTGTACGCAAAAGTGATAAACGTAGAAATCTGTTTGGCTAAGCAAGTATAAAGTCTATTCGTATGATCGACGTACGAATTAGACGCGGCAGCGCGCACGTGGAATACGAAAAGGCGCCTAGCGACATTGGACTGTTCGGTTTTCTTCTCGGATGGGTTATAAGGGTAGGTGGCCTTTTAAGGGTGTAGCTAAGTGGCTCCTCATAAATTGGACAATAGACGGCGTCTACGTCGTCCCGAGATAGGAGAGACTGAGGATCCCAAAAAGGTTCTGCCTGTGAGGTTGCAGTAGCTAGGTGGGTAAACGTTGGTCGGTCTTGTGTCACAGGGGGAGGAAGAAGACGAAGAGAGGTAAAGGGGTTGGCTCGCCGCTATATTTCCTACAAATTGAACAGGGTTGACGATTAAGGCATTTTTCTTGCCGGGTCCAGAAGGGGGGAGGCTGGGTCGTGGGTAGCCCGGGCAGAAAGATAATTTTCCACGATACCATCCCCTACCACGGGTAACGGTAAGAGGGGGGGGGGGGGGTGGTAAGGGAGGGTCGGCAGCCAATGTTGGGGTGTTTTATGCTTTAATTCACCGAGACCGAGAAGCGACGCCACCGTCGACGCCACCCTTATACTACCCTGTTACGCCCTTCACTACCCCTTATTCCCGGTTTCATCCTCCTATCCTATCTATCTGTTCTCCATCTCGCTTTCGACCTTTGAACTCGATAATCTCGGACTCGCTCCGCCTCGTCCTTGCCTCGCGATACAACAAGGGTGGAAAAAGGGCCAGGACAATAGTTCTCTGCCCTGGTTATGTATATGTATATATATATATATATATATATGTGTGTGTCAGATAAGGCAAAAATATTATGGGGTTTCTCTCGCGGGAACTTACCGTATCGACTAACCCCCCCGGCCCACCTCGGCCCCACGGTTTTACCTCTTTACGCGAAAAGTCAAAATTTTATTTATTCTCTCTGTGGCCGCGTTGCGTAACCTCTTACCCTTCCCTCCTCTCCACGAGAATTTCTCCGTGGATTATTATATCTGAAGCCTTTTTTTTTTAATTTTAACCCCCCTCCCCCCCCCCGCCCACTCCTCTATCCCTACCGACCCTTTTTTACATTTTTCTTTTCTCCTCGCATTTTTTCCGTGTCTCCAGCGAATCGCAGGGTAACCAGCCGACTCGTGCAAGATGAACCGGGTAGGGGTAGGAGGGTGGTAGGGGGGAGGGCAACTATATAGAGCAAGGACATAATTATTTCCATAGCGTCGGAACGTCGGATTTACAGGCTTGCCGCTTCGACAAATAACTGAACGGGTAAGGAAATTGGTGGGTACAGGGGTAGGAGGGGAGGGTAACGGTGCAGCCAGCGAAATGACTTTTACGCCCAAAAGCTCTAATTCACTATAAATTTTATGAAATTTTAACGAAATATTGATTACACGTTCGTTACGGCATTAAGGGAAATCGGCGAGCTAATATTTTCTCATACCGGCAAACCGATTAAACGTCGCTTAATCACGGGACGCCCTTGTGTACCCGTAAAAGTCGGATAACGACGCGAAATCTCTTTCCCTTCCTCGATCTTTTCGACGGTATCGAGAGACCCTGAAAGGTCTTACGTAACCGAGAATGAAAATTCGTGAAATATTTTACATAATTAAAAAATGTATATCAACCGCCGAATTCCGCTTCGTGCGCAACGCATTTGATATTTTTCAACCCCCTCAACCCCTCGTGTCATCGATACACGTATAATGGAAAATTCCCTATACGTTTTACCAAAGCAGCTAACACGTGTATATATATATATATGTATTAACGTATCATCCCTTACGTACGAGACACGTGCTGCTATAGTAATTCCGAGTTTACTGTCTTTCGAGTAAGGAGTCAGGGGGTTGCTTTCTCCGCCTGGTTAAGGGATGTTCCTGGCTAACGACTAGAAGTAGGTATTCCAGTATAAGGCCAGACACGAGACAGGGCATATAGTGACGGAAGGGGGGGAGACGACGACACTATAGAAATAGTCTAGCGGCAAGGGGAGGGGGGTTAAGAAGGGTTTTAAGGACTTGGGTGCAGAATAGTCGCGCGGAAGGGTAGTAATTATTTAAATATGTCGCGACCGTCATATATATATATACATACATATACACACACGTTTAACTACAATATTTCAGCAGAAGCATATTACGCCAGTAACTTAGTCGGCACGTTCCAGGCCAGACGTTTCTCGGCGGTCGTGAGAGCCGAAGAAGCCCGAAGTGTCGGATCGGCTATACTCGGGGTCCCCGTAGGTCATGGTGGGGGAATACCGGGACAGGCCTTAACGTAGGTGGTAGCTGTTGTTCCCAGTATTGATGTCAAGGTCTTCCCATCCCGGTCGGTCCCGCGTGGCCCGTGCGAAATCAATAGGATGAAATCATCGCCAGTAACGTGGATTTCCTATAGCTAACTATATATATATATATATATATATATATACACACATACGTATACATTTTAATGGGTTGAAAAAAAAGATGGCGTCGCCGGAAAAACCACGTTGTTGAAAACATACAGTCATCCCGTTTACTACGGGATGATCTGGACCGCAGCATCCCTCGAGATTAAGAACAGGATCCAAGGGATTACGTATCGACCGAGTAGGGCATTGGTGAGGATCGACGTCAAACAAAATTATTTGTCACAGCTTACCCAGGTACGCTGCGCCCGAGCATCGGACGCCGAGCGTCCTCGACGATTACGTGATTTTGTGCTTCTCTCGATCTCCTAACCTTTAACGTCATTCTGGTAATTTTCTTTATACGCACAACGTCATTCCCCGTCTCACCCGGCCGCCTCTCACCACCTATATAATTATCGTAACAGATACCACTTGGTCACCCCTTGTTTAGACACGACCCCTATTATCTATCATCTTGACGACGTCTCGTGGGGTCAGGGGTCACGGGCTATATAAATTCCATATCGTGCAATTCCTAAGGAAGACCTCGTCAGGGCATTTCGCAACAGGTGCACCGTTGCAAAAGTGTCTCTATATATGTGCAGTATATAGGCGATATATATATATATATATGTATATAGTACAGTATCGGATATCCCGTGGTGAGATATATGACGGTTAAAGTACAGCAATGCTGTCGTAACGATCAAAGCGATCGCCAGTTAAATAAACGAGGGTGTACGATGGTACGAAGGGGTGGCGGAGGGTGTAACAGTTTTTTTTTTTTTCATTCATTTATCTCCTTGACAATTTTCTGACATTTGCACGTGGGGGGGGGGGTGGGGGACTTACATGTGAGCGACAACGTGCATTCGCCTCGGCGGTCTTGACATTCGACGTGGCATCTTATGCTGGGTATTGGACTGGTGGAAAATGTCGTAACGACCTGAAGGTGGTTTCCATTGTGGGAATTACGTGTAACGACGACTGGAATGGAAGTTTGATGCGTGCAATTAACAGGGGCTGAATTGTGGGTTTGGTTGATTGTTCTGGGTCAATTTTCAAAATTGAATTTCATTCGCGCACTGCGTTTCGTCATTAGCCCCTATTAACGGGCCATCGCTTTTCGAGGAGTCAACGCGTCCTGTGCGTTTCACGTTCGATTGTCGTAAATTTCATAGACTGTCTACTGGTATATATATATATATATATATATATATATATATATAGACACCATTGACTTATTAGACGTAGCCATTTCGTGAAAGAGTGACAGGGTGTTGGTAATAACGAGGGTTGAGGTTGGCGATTAAAAAAACATTTAAAGATCTAAATAGGGGTTGGATGGAAATTTGTGTGTGTGTGTGTTACGGGTACAATGTATTTTTCCAAGAGACGCCCGGACCCGATAATAACGTAACCCAATTAGGGGGATCCGATAAAAATGGTGCCGTTGGGTCCAATTAAGCGGTACAGCCGATTAAAAAAAAAAAAAAAAAAAAAAAATTCGATTACCGGTTACAATGGTCCGGCTTGATGGAGGGGGCGGGGGGGGGGGGTATGGGGGTAGTTTTGGCTTTGTCGAAGGTGAACGCGCCTCTTTTAGCTCGATGCACGAGAAGCTAAATATTTTCACAGCAAAATGTTCGCTCGCGATCTACGACAATGGAGAAATGGATGTTACACCCTTAACGGTATAGGGGGTGTGCTTTAAAGCGTCGAAGGGTGCGGACAAAGGGGTGGAATTTCTAAACCAGAGGAGAGGAAATGAAAGGAGAGAGAGAGAGAGAGAGAGAGAGAGAGAGTGAATTGAACAGAACGAAACGCGGTGTCATGGGGTTGGTATTTTGGGGGTGGGCGAAGGGGAGGAAAACCCTCTTAGAATATCGCGAGGGTTGGACCCGAGGTACCGTTTTCGTGAAATGCGGTAAGTTTCGAGCATTCGAAACCCTCCGAGTCTTGGCAAACCCAGTTGGTTTCACGAGTGAAGAGGAGAATGGGGGAGGGGTTTGGTGGGGGGGGGGGGATTCTAAGTGGGTGGCAGGAGAGACTAACGAGATCAAACTAGGTACCTGCCTTACCGACCGATCTTTCCTTTTCACCCTCTACTCGTCGTTCTTCCAACCTGAAAATTTATTCTCTCTCTCACTCGCCCACTCACCTACTACCCTCTGCGCCCTAGACTCACCTTGGACAGAATCGAGAATCTATGATAAAACAAAGATGGCCGCCACTCGTTCGCCTATCATCCCCGTAGATTTTGATTTATCCGAATCCGCCCCTCTCTAATTTTCGTCCCTTGCTCTTTAAAATTTCACGTATTCCCTGCACGGGACTCTCATACCCGTCCCGAAACACCCCAGTACCAAGGGTTGACTCTCGGATGGGATTGCTCGGGGATCCTCGGGGTTATACTAAGGGATGCTACAAACTACCAGAGGGGTTGATACAGCCGGCAACTCTTATTGGATTCTGTTTTCTGCCAGCGGCGAAGTCGGCTCGACGATTTAATCCATGTTTTTCGTATTTTCCTCGGCAGTCCGGCGTGAGGCATCGATAGGGGATGCTTAGAGGGTTGTAACTGTATATAACCTATCGAATCACCGTGTAACGAAACTATCGGCAGCGGTTTCATCCTTCCTGGCTATAACGACGAGGGGGGATGCAATTTCGTTATAGACTTTAATCTCGATATCGAAATTCTTAAAAATGAAAATGGGGTGGTTTCTATAGTTAAAAAGTTTCAAATATCCAAACCCTCCCAAGCAGCCTACTACGGCGGGTAGCCATTTCGACTGTATCGCACGACACGATGCGCGTCCGCGATATTGGATTTTACGTGTTTTCGCACGGGAAACGGCGCTTCTGTTACGAGGGGAGCGGGAGGGGGATGAAAGGGATGATATGGAAAATCTCAGGGGATGGGGTAAACGTGCCGCGGAGTATGGCGAAAACCTCCTTGAAATACATTTTTTTTTTTTTTTCTCTTTATTCACTACGAGTTACAAGAAATACGGGACAACGGGGATGCTCGAGAAACGTCAATGGTCCGATATACATGCGTAACCCTCTAGGAGGAAGTTAGACAGGGGTGACAAGAGGGATGGTAGGGGATTACACGAAAAATATTTCTTTGAAAAATATTTTTTTTTTCGCTTACGTTTTACTTGTGTATATTTTTTTTATTTCATCTATTCCACCACTGCAACCCTTGTGTCGCTTTGATTCATACGTTTTCCTGCACGGGGTTGCTGCGGTATGACGAAAAAAAAAAGAGAAAAAAAAAAATATATATATATATATTTATATAAACTACCCCTGTACCGTAGCCCGTGGACGCTTTCACGGATTTTCGTTAGTAATTTAAACCCGACGCGTCGCTCCGGATTGAATTTACCCGGTTTAAAATGAAAGTTTTCCTATTTTCAGGGGATGCGCGCCAATCGTCGTCATTCATTTAACGTTTCACGGTAACCGTCTTCCCGTGTTCGTCATCCCCCTTAAAAAAAATTATTCAACCCCTTCACCCCTCCCCCCCCCCCCCCACAACCATCCCTTAACGCGTTCCACAAATTATCTACGCGACCACGTGATCCGTCGAGAAACGTCAGAAATTACAGTGGGAGTGGTGGAGAGGGGGGGGGGGGGTTGTTTGAGGGCGGGTTAAAAACTCACGTTCTCATTATAGTCAAAGTTCGAAATCACCACGTCACACTTCCGGCTGTCGCTGACTGCGAGGGGATTCAATCGATTAATCAACACTTCCGGGGGGTGCAGGCTCGCTGCATACAAATCACCCTAAGCCCGCGCAAATACCCATCGACAGTAGTAAAAGGATCTTAAAAGAGTCGGAAAGACCGAGCAGAAGAAAAAAATGGCATGAAAACGTACATCGTAATTAAGGGTTGGCTTTTTGGGCTATTTTAATGGTGTTGGTTTTGAAAGAAAGTAAAAAAAAAAATTTTTTTTTCTTACCCCCGCTAATACGACATGACGTCGGTGCGGATAAAGTGCAGCATCCGAAAAACCCGTTTCCGGGCTATAACGCTGCGAAGGAAAGGTTTTCAGATAAAAATAGGATAGGAAAAGAATTAGCGGAATTAAAATGGACCTTTCGCCCGGTCCAACTCGAACAAGGGTGAATTTGTACTTGTTGAAATATTCTATCCGGCTGACCAGTAGCCTCAATCACTTTTCGACACAACTGGATCAGACCGCTGTTAAGGGATGCTCTGGGATACATATATATATATATACACACACGCGCAGCATCACGATAAATAAGTCTCCCTTCGAAAAGGGAAGTTTCACCCTGCTCATGAAGCTTTCATGGTGGGGGGCACTTAACTTCGGCCCTGGACATAAAGGTGCTGTAGCGACTAAGGTATGGACCCCCAGGCTTGTTAAGCTTAAGCGTTAACTTAAGCGGCAATATGTGTGTGCCGTACCTACCCTTGGCCGTTTCACCCTAATAACATTAGATATACGAGCACCCCGCTACTGCGTCCGTATCCAGTGCGCCAACCCCTGACTCTCCACGTCCGTTGCTACCCTTCGGCCGAACCGGTATGCCTAACTGCTAGGGGCGGTTAGCTACCATTTTCCGTAGTTACATACATAGGTACTTTTGGGGGTGGTTAGAGGGGTGGATTGGGGAAGCGGAGAGACAGAGATGGAGAGAAAGCACCGTCAATTCTGCTTACGCAGAACACGCACGGGATCGATTGAATTTTATTTATTTTGACACTTTTTTTTTCAACCCCCCCACCCCCCACCCCCCCTCTTTACAAGGGATGTTCTTTTTTTCGTACCCGCCATTGCTTACGCTTCTCGTTTAACGCGAAGGGACGCATTCGCTTTACGGTTTTGAGCTTCTGCTTAATGAGGGTGGGAATGGTTGTTTTTCAAAGGGTAGATCGGATGCAGCCTCGATGCAAGGGTAGTTCAATTACCGAAGCGCTGCCTGGGGGGAGCTTTTGCGTCTGGAACCTGAGAAAATGAAAAATGAATGCTGACGAGCCGACAGAGAATTTCAGGTGAAATTGGTTTTTCGAAACTTTACCATAGGCACCGGTCCGCCATTACGATGACGCCGAGAGTCGACCATTTTGTTTTTCCTCAATTTTTCTTCCATTTTCTTTTGTCTTCTTTCGTTTTACTACCCCCACCCCCCACCACCCCCACTATATCCCATTCCTTTTTACACGATCCCGAAGCTCTCTGGCTTCCAGCCAGGATTGCGTGCACGTCTGTGTGACTGCACGTATCCCTCACATATGAAAATATCCTATATGCGCCCTTATATATGTAAATGCGGTATACGGGCGAGGGTGGTTGGGGGGTGGGGTGGGGACGTAGAAACACGCCAAAGAAAAATTGCGACGCTCGAATCTTTACGTTTATTCGACAAAATACATACCGACGCTTTAATCACGACATGCAGTGGCACCCTTAAAAATTCAATACCCAAGGGTAGATACGTTACCACGAGATAGGGATGATATGGTGCAAGTAACGTGAAATAAAATTTTCCACATTTCTTTTTGTATTACCAAGTAAAAAGAACAACGACAAAGCTACATTAAAGTTGTAGGAAATTCTAACCCCTCATCCTCACCCCTCCACACGTAAGCTGGTGGCAATTAAAAAATTCTTAATTAAAATATCAGGGCTGATTACTCATTCCAAGACTGTACACGCGTCATAACCCATATTCGGTATATCGTACTGCAGCTTCTCCTTGAAGCTTTTACCAAACCTAACCTAACGTAAAAACGAATAGCATCAACTATATATATATATATATATATATATATATAGGTGGCACACGACTGCCTAACCAAACGGCACGTATTTCGTGTACATGCTAAATCGAACGTAAGAGAAGCGCATACGTAATCACGTGTGCCATGCATCGAGTAATAGGAGTTTAAAGGGGGGCTGAGGGGTGGTTAATAATAGCCTTTTCATTATATTATACATATTATCCATAGATTCTCTCTCTCTCTCACTCTCGACCTTTTCCACTAGGTGAAAACTCTCCACTTCGTACCCTTAACGTATCGACCGTAGTCGATTCGTAAAGGCGTCGGCGTCTCCATGGACACAGCGGTAGGCCTAACGATCCATTACATTGGCGCTCGTTTACTTTTACCGAAGCATTCGGTACGCGGCGTATCATATGCAAGGACGCCTAGCGCCATAGCCAATTTGCCTTTTTACGGTATCGCACTAGAAGCTCCCAGGCTCTCGTGTTTAAGAGACTCGCGTCTCCACCGCTAGACGGCGCTACTCGTACTAGACGTAATACGCGGCGGAAGGGAGGGGGTAAGGGCCGAAGCTCGGCGTCGAGTACAGTGCGAAGCTTAAATAAGCTCTTGGCCGGGCGAAAGCTGATTTGGGTACAGAATGCTTGAGTTACGAGACTCCTCTTTTTCCCCTGTTCTGTACGACGACGCCCGGCGTCTCTTTTCCACGTCCCGACTCCCTCGCTATACGTTACTCGCTTCCAGCGCGACGCCTCGTCTCCCTCATTTTCTCCCGGACGTCTTCAGCGGCCACAACTCTCTTCCAGCTTCCATTGTCACCGGCAGTAAATTGCTTCACTTCCAGCTAATCGGCTCGTCGTTTTCAGACTTTTTCTTTTTTTTCTCATCCTTTCTCTCTTTACGTCATACCAAACTTTGTGTCGGGTTTGAGAATTTTTTTTTTTTTTTTTTTTTTTTCAAAATTCAATTGTTATTCTTACAAGCGACTTTAAGTCGCGCTTAGGACTCTTTATGCTGGTATGCAACGCGTTTTTACACATGTGATACTGTATATAGGTATAGAGTCTCCTTGTCGGTACACGTGGATGTAGCGAAGATCGTAAAATTTTTTCATCGACTCTCCTACGAAACCGAAACCATCCTCGCCTCCACACTTATTTTCACCCTCTCGTATTCGCGTACAGTCCCCTTAGAAACGACGGCGTCGCGGCCGGAGTGCCGAGCCAAGTTTTATAGAAAATTTCTCGGGGGCATCAATGTCGAGCGTAAAACATAAAATGTGAAATATGACTTGGTTCTCGAGGTGAGAAAACTCACGCGTGTTTCTCGTCGCGTCCTTACCGGTTTCTCTCGGCACGGCCAGCCCTCGGCATACATCATCCCCCGTCGTTTCGATAAACTACCCCCCTGCGTTTCGGACGAAGGAAAAAAGAAAAAAAAAAAAAAAAACGAATAACGTCATTCACGCAGGATACTTTTGAATGAAAAAAAAAAAAAAAATAATTAAACAATTTTTTTTACCCCATGTACTTTCTCGGCACGAGTGCACATGGAACGACTTGGACTGTCTTATTATATATTGCTAATTACTATATATATATATATATATATATATATAATCGACTTACCTGATAATCCATATAGTTGCCGTATCCCATATGATTACACGTGCAGGCGCACGCCTGAATGTGTCTTCTCATATCCAATTCCACTTCCTCCCCGCAGACTCCTCTCGTAGTCGCCATCATTGTATCCCCCATACAATAACCCCCCGTGCAATACATCCGGGGATCATTCTGATCAAGATATCCACCACCAGTATCCTCATAGCCGAGCCCACTGGGGCATCTCGAATCGGAAGCATATCCAACGCGAGATTGGGGCCTGTCGTCGTATCCCAGTCTGGATTGGGACCGATGAAAGGTAGGTGGCACTTCCTGTGGCAAGAATGAGAAAGGACGAGATTTAATATAAAAAAAAAAAAAAAGAAACTATTTCAAGATCAATTTAACCAGCATTTATATGATAAATGACATTGAGGTTATGTCCCATGAAATATTCACAAATTCGTATTACGCTCGTGCGCCGCCATCTTTTTTTTTCATTTTCGACCGCCATTTTGTTTTATCTCGCTAAACATCCGTCCCCGATTTTCCTATGCGCTTCCGTATACGACACGTGGTTCGAATTCTATCCCTCGGAAATGTCCCGCTGGTTCTGCCCCGTTCTATATCGACCACTTCCGGTTGACCCACATCGCTCAAATTCTAATCGGCTCTCATTCCGGACCGTTGCACCTTCCCCCTCACCCACCCTTCTAACCACCCTTTCTGTTTCCATCATCTCTATATCCCATATCGCACACCGTATCCTAACCCGTCTCTCGTTCTATACGATGCGCCAACTTCAGGCGACTCTCTTTGACTCTGTCGCCACCTAGCGCCAACTTCGGGCAACTTCAGTCTCGAGCCTGCGACGCCACGTCGCTGGACGAAAATAATGTTGACGCTTGATATTGCAATTAAGCACTTGCCTTCCCTATGGAAATCATCTAATATACACATACTGCATATATATATATATATATATATGCACACACGCAAATCACCTCGTATACGCTAATCCAACCTAACCTAAACACACGAGCTCCGCATAGTTTAACGTGCCAATAGTTTTCACACATGGCGATTCGTTTACACGGTATTTCACGAATGCATAATGCATCGCGTTACTGTCGAAAAGTCACTGTTGATGAAATTTCTCACGGTCCTCAACTTCATACCGCGTTACGTAACACATTTGGCCATGTGAGATTTGCTTACACCACAGCCCTATACAAATCGCACCAGATTCCCGCAACTGTCTCGAAACGGTCTACGTACAGTAAGACTCGTGTAAAATCTAGTCTCTCTTTACATAAGGAGTCACGTGTGTCGGGTCACCTCCTCCCCTTTACAGCCCTTCTGGGGCCTTAAACATTAACCGAAAGCTCGGGTAAAAGCTCCGGGTGGATCGTAAAGCGTTAGTATCGCGTAAGCCGACCGTTCGCAAGGTATTTCCGGTTCAATAAGAGATGAGTGTTAGGCACTTTCTTGGTTATCTTGGCTATCGGAAGATGACCCTGTGGGATGCTGCATATATCGTGAGGAGGAAGTCAAGGGTGGGGGGGGTCTCTAATTTTTTTTTTTTTTTTTGACAAATCACACAATTGGTCCAGGATCTTGCGATTGGATGCTGGAAATTTTTTTAATATTTTTTTTTTTTTTTCGTCTGCCGACGTCACGCAGGCAGGAAGTGTTTGGTGCTGTCACCTTTCCGGGTATTTAATACAGTGTGCTCTCTGGTACAGTCACTGCTCGCAAGTACACTTGGAACGTTTGAAAAGAGCTCGGCAAAGGAAGCTGGCACCGCATCTCTTTGAAACGCCGAGCACTTCTGTGTGAATGGCTGTGCCCGCCTTTTCTTTTTATAAATTCCTTTTCTCTCTCTCTCTCTCTCTCTCTCTTTTCTCCGCTTTTTTTCTTCTCTGTTTTTACGGCGAGCTTACAGCTTTTTCAGATTCCGACTGTCAGCCTCTCTTTTATTGACTCGTCCCTTACCCGGTCTCGGGTGTTTGTCACAGAGAGAATAAGCGTATAGGCAGAAAGTATAGCGAGAGAGAGAGAGAGAAGTAAAATATAGTATGATGATCTAAACGGAACCGATTAATGAAAATTATATTACGCAATGCCTACCACCCCTCGCCACGCTCTCACTACTTTATTTCAGTGTCCTACGAGAAAACGTTCTCTTGCAATATTTCTCGCGTCCTCCCCATTCGTTCCCAGTTATTCTTTCCCTTAACCATCCCCCCCCCCACCCCCAATCCATCCCCAAGATCCTCCCCACCGCCCCATCGCCCCTCTGAATTTTTCATTAATTTCCCAAACTCACGATGGCTCCAAAAAAACTTTTTCCAAGTACCCTCGAGACATCAAAGAGAAATAAACAGAATAGATAGAGACGGGGAGAAGAATAAAAAAAAAATGAACGACCACCACCTCGTGCCATCCTTAACCAGCCCTTGTAACAACGATGAAAACACACCCTCCACCCACCCCCTATCTTCAAAACTCCTTTCAAACTACCCTCCCACAATTTTTTTTTTTTTTTTTTTTCCTTTTCCTCCTTCAACATCCCTTATCCGTCCCACCCTAAGCGGCATACTCTTCCTGTCGGATGCTCCCATTAGCCTGTTGTTATCCCTGTCGCCCAAGGATCCCATGTCGAATTTTATCCACTCACAATCATTTTTTTTTTATCAGCTTCCCCTCCCCCACTTTCTCGGGGTCGTCGTGTATCCTTCTTCATCCCTTAAATATCCATCTCCTTCAATCATCCCTCAACCGTACCAATTTCAAGGCTCCGATACGTACCTGGTTATATGTGTCTTCCTGATAAGGAGTCCTGCGATGACAATCCTCGTAGCATGTGCCGTCGTATCCCCTTGGTGGACGTGGATAAGGATCCTGCACGGCAGCTGCGGCCGCGCAGCAATCAGGAATCTGCGGCTGGTACGTCTCGTAGGGACACTTGTCGGCAGGTACCGGTGTACGCGGCACCTGGTGCACCCTCTCCTGGGGACCGCTGCCGTAACTCGCGCTGTGATGCATGACGGTCTTGAGATATTTTTTTTTTTTATTTTTTTATCTCACAATCACAGTCCCGTCTGAGATGACTTAGGCGATTCTCTTGGGAATTTATTTTTTATTTTTTTTATTTTTTACTATAACGCGTAACGACGTCCTATCCTATATCCCTTTACTTGGACGTCGCGCTACTCCTCGTGAAATTGTCACGGTACGCGACGCCGGGCGTCGCGGTAGACTCTGACGCGGATTTCGGAGACTCCGAACGTTTCTTCTTCTTCTCCTGCATTCTTGCTTGGGATTCTTTTCAAGGGATGATTTTTTTTTGTCTTTTTTTTTTTTAATACAGATCCTCCTGCATTTCTTCTTGGTATCGGTACATATATCGACAAAAATTTTCTCTTTCACTGCACCCCTGGTTCTTGTCACGTGGTTACTTTGACTTTTATTATTCTTTATTTTTGACACAGGGTTCTCTTTGGCACGCTGCAAGAATAATTACACTTGTTTCTCACGGGGTTGCACGTTACAGTTACCTTAAGGGTGGTTTTTTTGTCATTGCTACGAAAATAATTTTTTCACGAGTCTCAACCCTTCCTCGTAATTTTACAGCATCCCGGATACTGCGTATCTAATGTGCTCAGTGGTACGGATTTCATCTCATACCCAAGTACCCGATATATCCTAGCGTAATAACCGATAGCAACCCTCAATGTACCTCATGCACCCCTAAGAGTCCCTTTTTCCTCGATTACTCTTCATACCCCTTATATACCCTTTTTTTTATCTATACTTATATTCGAAAATTCTATAGGGTTAAGTACCCTCCCCCCCCCTTTATATATACGTAAAAAAAATAATTTTTTAATTTCTATCCATCGACAATACCCCCGATTAATTTAACACACACGCGCCATTGGAAACATGAAGAATATCAATAAGCACTAAATACTCGCCCACGCCATTGCACCCAAATCTCCCGCATTTCAATGTCAGATCCGCGCGCGTAATTTCCTAGTCAACGGCGTAGCCGCTCTATTAGTTCCTACAGTTAGATCACGTCCGGTTCCTCGACGCTCTACCTGCTGGCTATACGCGGACCATAAAATTCAACCCTAGACTCATCCATAGCTACGCCCTTGCATTTTTCCGTACCTTTAAAACGAGACTCATCCTCCACTTCCCATTATATCCCTAATAGACGATTTTCCTTTTACTCCCCTAACAACCGTCCCCCACCTCGTTCCCAGGTCTTCGCTCGCTATCAAGACTCCCCCAAGTAACCTACAAGGTATATACGTATACCCAGTTTCCTACCAGGATTTTCCCAGGACCACCTTGATTAGCCTCGGGAAGCTTGTTTTCCTTTAATTATCTCAGCTTTCAGGGAATTGTTTTTCTTGATTTTTGGCACCCTCCTCCCGTCCTCGGTCTCCGTCACTCGTTGACCCCAGCGACGACTTCCTCCACCCGGTGACATCCCGCCAGCACACGTCGAGTGCGAAACACTCAGCACCATCACCATTGCTTCACTGACACATTCACCGTAAAAAAAAAAAAGAAGCACCAAAATGGCGAGGGGGTGGGGGGCGGGGTAGAAGGGAAGAAAAAAAAATTTTTTTTTTCACCCTCCAACCACCCTTACCGTCATTCCCTATCTTTATTGTATCACAACCACCGGCGTACAATCTTTTATCTCTTTATCTCTCACTTGCCCTCCCCCTCCTCCTCCTCCGCCTCCTCCTCCTCTTCTTCCTCCTCTCGACCTCAACCTCACCCGACAACTCTGCCGCCTCTCGAACCCTCTCGAACACCTTCCACTCCTGATCCCAACTACTCTTCTTCAACTTCCTGGAGAATCTGCAGAGCCTCAGCATCCTCCGATCCAAGAGGATCTACCGGGTCGCCGCGTCTTATCCACGTGCGACAGTCTCTTCGCCACCACCCTCGTCAACATTACTTCCTGGGTATCGAGCGACACTCTGTTGTTTGAATTATTTGACAGTTCATTGTTTACGTCCGTTTGACAGCTGTCATCGTGGAAACGTCAAGGTCCACGTGTCGCGATACTTGTCGAGGTTTTAAGCTACTGCCTTACGTACAAGCTTAAGGGTAGTTTACACTGCTTTCGACCTGTTACATAGAGACCAGCCTGTACCAAGGTACAGAACTTTAGAAAAACTTTTTTTGTAACATACTTTATCCCCCCCCCCCCTCTCTCTCTCTCTCTCTCTCTCTCTCTCTCTCTCTCACATCCACACACGGATATTTCCCTTCCCTTATGCTCCGTTCACAACGCGCGATGGATTCGCTAACGAGGCTCGGATATTTTGCGACTTTGCCGTGATATCGTCTCGAGCTTCACTCGGAGTGAAAAAGTCTACACGCCATTTCCCTCCCTTAGATCGTGCTCGGAGAAATCCTCTTTCTACCCTCTTTCCACGTTTTTTACCCTCAATCACTATTTTCCTCTTTTCTCTATCTCTCTCTCTATATATATATATATATCGTCCCCTTTAACCTGACTCTGATGATCCTCCCTACTACCAGAACATTCCACTAGTATCCCTATGCCTAGTAGCAATATGCTATTATCATTCAGGTAGCATCAACATCCCCTGTTGATACAGTCATCTCAAAAATCTCTCTCCCAGCTACCTCGCTACTTTACAACGAGACTGTACTTCGGCAGACACTGTTATGATCGACTCCTTGTCCTATAGCTCCTAGATCCCAACATCCTCTAGCGTGACGTATTCGATCATCACTTCAGATCCCAGCGACCCCTTCGGCATCCTTATGAACTCTTGAAACCTTCCTCGACTTCGTACTCCCGCACGTATACCAGTTTCCAACACTGGGTCCAAGTGTCTGCTTGCGAAGGATCAAGAGTCAAGCATCCCTTAAACATTAGAGGTCTCGCTACAGGTTTACACGCAGGATAGGAGGAGGGGGGGGGGGGTGGAATTTTTCTAAAGGATATTTATCGTTTCTTTTTTTTTTTTTATCGGGACAAATTTATTTGGAGGGACATTTTTTTTGTTTCGTGAAATGTATATATATATTTTTTTCTATTAAATTTTGTTATCATGACTTTTTTGGGGATTTATGATTTTTCAAAGTTTCACCTGTGGACAGATTTGTTTTTTTTTTATCTGCCACGCGAATGGACCCCTGTATGCTAATTGAACTCTGATCTCTTCCTATGTCGACCCATTCGAGTAGCCATTGAATTTCGAGAATGTTCAATCTTGTGGATTTACTTCATTAATGTACCAGCTAGAGGAGCCACGTTCCAATATTCCATGTCTGGCCATGAATCGCCTGCACTACTCTGGGTACAACCCCCATTCTGTCTTCCAGACCCACCACCACCGCCGACCACGACGCCGACCTCCCACGCGGACCAACCGAGTATCTTTGTGTAAATTGATAAAATCCAAAATTACAATTTTTTCAATCTGACTGCTGAACAAACAAAAGTTTTATAGGGTCATCCGTCAGCCCGTGACAAAGAAATTTTTTTTTTTTTTTTTTTACCAACACTCGAAACGTTTCGGCCTGCGTCCTCGAATCTTGACAATTTTTAACCCCTTGCGTACTTGCAAGACAGAGATGACAATACGAAAGCCGCCTAAGGGTGAAAAAAAAAAGTGAAAAATTTTCAGTCCGATATAAAAAATAAGATCAGCGTTCACTCGAGGAAAAATAATTTCAGAAGCCAATCAGCCGATTGATAAGAATTGATAACTGTCAAAAAAAAAAAAAAAAAATTCTACGTGACAAGAGTGCAAAAAATTTGCACCTTCTCCAGTCCGTGTGATATCCGATAACTCTCTCTCTCTCTCTCTCTCTCTCTGTCGCGTGTCCACTTAAAAGACGCACCCCTCCAACCCCTAAATTTTACATTTCTAATGGCAACGACAATTGCACAGTTAAAAAAAATCGTGATAACGTTTTTTACAATGAATTGCGTGAAAATGTGTTATCACGTCGCGTGCACGCAAGCCAAGGTCGGCAGAGTTCACGGAACTGCAGCCTTTTACTAAGAGGGTGCAAAAGAGAAGATGTTATCACAGTTGAAAGCGACTGGTGCGCTTTAGGCGACCGCCGCGGCAAGACTGGGGTCTGCTGCCCGGCCGGGTAGCTGCCATGGCAACCCGACCACCCCCCACCCCCAAAGTTCACCCCCACCAGAAAAGCTCGTCCACCTTCCACCCTCCCACTTCCAGGCAACCCCTATTCTCCATTTCCCCTGGATTGCGACCACTGGTGTTCCCCTACCCCCACCCCTTACAAACTACCCCCCACCCTTTACTTTTCTCTCCACTTGCCATCGCTCTCTTCCAACCTCCCACCCCCCGCCTCTCTCTCTCTCTCTCTCTCTCTCTACTCCTAGAGGAACGATGCTCGCGACTCCACCAGGGAAAACTGGGTGCCCGGAGAAACCTTGCGGACACGTTCTTCTTCTACCCAGTAAGAATAAAGGGCAGCAATCCGACGCCCACGAGACGCTACTTTTATATATATATATATACATATACACTCATGGTCCCAATAAATAGGGACCTTTACAGCTACGTCGTCTGCATCCTGAACCGAATCCTCCTCCGACCAGATAATTTTCAGGTATTAACCCTCGTACGAAAATTGAATAATTTTTGTCTAAAATGAAAAAAAAAAGAGAAAATAATTTGTTCACATACAACACGTAGATTAAAAATTTTGCCGTACCTTCAGTTACGCAACAATTATAAGAATGAAAAAAAAAAATGGTGAAAATACGAATTTGATTTTTTTCCAGGATATAAAAATAATGATAATCCATAACCAGAGAGGAATTGAATTTCAAATTTCGTACGAGGGTCGTGAGATTACCCAAGTTCAATAATTGTCAAATTAATAATATACGCGTGTATCAGGGAAAAAAAAAAAAAAAAAAAAATGTTTGTCTAAGGAATTATTCCTTCGTACATTAACACACTCTACATTGGTAGCCCTGACGTCTAACCGTACTCTCTTGATGGCATCAAGGTAAAAGGGCTCACTGGCCACCGTATACCCTGGGACATATGTAGCCTCAATCCTCCCAAGGATCCAGAGTGGATCCGGAGTGGTTCTGCGAGGGTGAACCGCGTAGGCGAGAGCACGGAGATGCCCGAGCGTAACCGAAGACACACGAGACGTCCCGGGCACAGGCGAAGTGCACCAGAAATATTGTATAGGGTCGTAGCCCGGCCGAGTCAAAGCCTTGATTCAGAAGCGCGCGAGAAGCATAACAAAAAGGGAATATTCCAACACCCTACGAGGCGACCCCGTTGCGCGATACACGAGCAAAAGAAACACTCGAGTATTGGGTACAGTCGAAATTCAACCGTTCCGTAGGACCGAAGGGGGGTTGGCTACACTGTAATACACTACGTCTCTCCTGTCCTTCGCTTTCACTAAAAAGTCCCTAGATCTCCCCTTGTCTCTCCGTAGCGTCTCTTCCCTGTCTTGCTGCTACCCCCACCCACCCATTTCTCTGTCAGTTTAACCAGTTCCCTCTTTACTACCAACCTAACCAATCTGACTTATTCGGGTTGTTTCATGCACTCCTACCCCGCAGCGCCGATGTCAGAATTAATCGCCCCGAGTGCTACGCGATATACACCAAAGGCAAATCGTCCTGTCACACGGTCCAAATAATTCCCTAGAAGAAAAATATATCACTGACATGGCAGCAGACAGTATGGCCATTGTAACAAAAATTAAAGCCTATACGAAATATCCGTTTAACGTAATAGACAGGGAGTCAATGGTTGTTGTATCTTTATCTTTTTTTAAATTCAAAACTCTCCCGCCTTTTTACATGACACATAAAAAAAAAAAAAAAAAAAACCACCGATAACCCACTGTCACCGTGTACCCTCCTAGTGACTCTATTTCTTACCATAAAACCACCCAGCTTCGCCCAGTCGCCTCTTTTTTTTTTTTTTCCCCTATTTTTATACCCCGACTCTAAACCCCTCATAGGTCGTCCCACAGTCTTCTACAAAACCGCCCACATTGTCGCGACCTATCAACCCTCGCGCAAACCCACGCGAATAAGATTCATGACCGACGAGCGCACCTCGCCCACTAATGGATTATAATATTATTAGATCCCCATTCACCGTGAATTTAGCCGACTTATCTCTAGCCACGTCTATTTCGTCTCAAGACCATAAAAACTATACAGACAGTCTCACCCGTAAAGCCTCCGTCGTTTTAACCATGCCTGTAGCAACTGGCTACAATTACGTTCCTCGACTACCCAGCATGCACTTGTGAACGAGGCTATGCTATATCACGTGACACGTGTACTAACCTATACATACATAACCTATATATATATATATATAGTAATCTCGAACTGCAGTCTCTTCTCGCACTCCATTTATTTTTCACTTACCCTCGTCTGCTCTCCCTCCCGTGCATGATGACAGCAGCTTCAAAAGTCTAAGGGTAACGCACGGGGTTAACTTCGCTAACCTTATAAACCACCGTACAAGTCCTACGTAACAGATAGCTAGATATAGAGGTCACGACCTCCTCGATTCAGCCGGGCGTTAGTTAGCAGCGAAACTCGAAGCGAATGCACATGTGGTAATTAATGCAGCTGCAGTGCTGCAGGCCAAGAAGTTCGACGAGGCTCGCAGGAGTCCAGAGCCAAAGCCAAACATTCCTGGGGACCGTAACGCCATATTGGTTCGGCACGTACATACGTATTATAGAGGGCGTACCAGTCGTTTGTCTCTTGGGACAGTCGCGAGCGCTGCAAGATTAAAAGAGGAAATATTTCCACCCCCTGCCCACCCTCTTCTTTAGCCAGGAATAAACTGCATTTACGATGCACGTTATTTCATCCCCTACCCATAAAAAATCAACCCCCCCAAATCGAAATCGTAATTAAATTCATAACGCGACGTCTTGCTCGTTAAATAAATAATAAGGAAAATAAAGAAGAAAGAAACGACTCATTTTCTTTTAGAAAACTACCCCTACGACAATTCCCGTGTCTTAGGTGTAAGGGATGAAAATTACTATTGTACTCCGTTTAATGCATTTCAACCCCTATTTAATGCATGAGAAAGAGGGAGGGGGGGGGGTAGTTAGGAACAGTTTGAGGCACCCTGTGCATATATATATATATATATATACTGAATAATATTAACAAAGTCACTCAATGAGATCTTGCCGGCGGGTAATGACACCGGGTTATTACCTCACGCCGCCTCTCGGATTCACGATAAAGTATTAAAAGAAAAAATAGATGTAAAATCGTTTAAATCCTGGCAAAGTCTTTCCGGGCGAGAGTGAAGCTTTCGCGACGTACAAGGTACGCTGCAAGGGGATGTAGAAACAAGTAGGAGTGGGATTTTCTCTAAGGGTAGTAGGTAGCTAGGGAAGAAATGTCAGACGGGTAAGCGAAGGTTAAATATAAATAAAAGGAATAATAACTGCAGCGGCAGATGGAGGTCTTAGCAGAGTCTTAGCACAGTGTATATATATATGTGAAAAGGAAGGATAAGAAGGGGATGTAAAGAGGAATAAAACTGTCGGTATGGATACAGAACGCCGAAGGGTGGGATGACGGGGGGAGGGTGGAGGGGGAAGGAGAGAGATGTAAAAATAAATTTTTACTTTTTCTTCCCTGTACATATATATGTAAGTCCGACTTTAAAACCACCCGCTAATGCAGTCGAGATGTCCCTGACTTCGCTGGTTTGCGCTTTTCAATTTTTGCATTTTTAATTTTAACCCCTTTCGCCTCCTAGTCGCCCGACTCCAGCGACGCCGAACGGATGTCCCAGGGTTTTTCATATGACATACGTAATTTCGTGAATTTTCTTTTTCCTTTATTTCTCGACTTTCTCACCTTCCCAGCTTCGAATCCTCTCGAAGGCTTCGCTAGATCAAGAATCTACGTACTCGAGTTGATTATGTACTATATGCGCGGGTATGTTGTATGCAGTCAATCTGCTCTGGGTATATATATATATATATATATATATATATATATATGTAATACAAAAGATTCCGTTCTTCAGGCATCTTCACATGGACACTTAGCTGAGCCATTGGGAGGACATAATGATAATAGTAATGTCTTCGAGGTTCGTTAAGACAAATCTGTGGCGACGCTCCACGTGAAAACTCGGCTTTATGCTTTGACTCAACAGGACGACATTCACGGGATAGAATTTCTAAGCGTTAAAGAAAAGCAGCACTGACGCCGGGATGCGTTTGTGTCCTTTCAGATACACTTGTTTTTATTTTGCATTTCGTTCTCTTTATCCCGGTTCGCGTCTAACGCGTTAAATTGCCTATGCAATTACCGGCTCCGTAGGGACGCGAGTTTGATCAAAGGGGTTGATTTTTTTTCTTTTTTTTTTCCTCTCTTTTTCTTTTGCTTATCCTCGCTTAAGTATTTTTCGCTTCGCGCCGGTAGTTACTCGGATATTTTTGCTTGATGTAATATTTGTATCTTTTCATTTATTTATTTATTTTTTATAATATTTTTCTCTTCTTTTTCCTTGGCTTCCTTCGACCCGCACAACCTGCTCGCGCGAACCGCTGAATCAGGGCGCTCAATAAAATTCCTCGGTAACCATGAGAAGCGCTCGGACTTCCGGCGATTTTCGGCCTCGACCGGAAGGGACCGCCTAATTGCGTTTTGCGGATTCGCGGCAGATGTACTTGTACCTAGTGTATGTGTGTGTATATATATATATATATATATATGTCACATTGCAACAGTCTCAGAATGATAATGACGATGGTCGAGATTGCAAGGTAAAATTTGGAAAAAAAAAAATTCAAAAATTCTATAATTTTAACGTAGAATTTGTAAAAAAAGAATGAGAAGCAAAGAACAAAAGAGAATGCATTGAGGAAACGTAGAAAGGGGGATTCCCGAGTGAGTGACGGAAACGAGGTCCGACCTATGGTTCGTAATTCTCTTTTATTATTTTTTTTTTTTTGCCGACAGTCATCGGGGAAAACTTGAAAAAAAAAAATAATAATAACTCTGCTCCTGGAATCTCGCGGTTAATTTAACGGTGATTTTTGAATTTTTAAAAAATTCCAACCTTTCCGACCGCGATACGACGTCGCGACGCCGCGAGCGCTCGGGCGCGCGTCATTGTCGTCGGGACGAATTGAAAGGCGCATTCAGACGGCATCAGGGCGCAAGGCTGACTTCCATGCCATTACTCGCTCTCTTAAATTCATTTGTGCTGGGACTTGCTGCTCTGCCCGCAAAAGCTCACCGACAATCCGTGCCGAGGGCTCCATTTTCTCCTTTGCTTCTTCCTCTCTCTCTCTCCTTTTTCCTTCTGCTACGATATTGCGGCTCCGCTTCTGCTTTTGCTTCTTATTCGTTCTTACTCCTTTTATTATTACTATTGTCATTGTTATTATTATTATTTGCCGCGTATGAGTTTTCTCGTCTCGCATGTCGAACTTGCATTTAGCTTCTCAGTTACTCCCGCCAGAGGCAGCACCGTCGACGACACTCGCGTCATTTCTGTCCGTTAACTTTTTTTCTTTCTTCTTATTTCAAATGCGCAATATTTTTTGAGCTTTGCCATTCGTCCGACGATGTGCCTGGTACCATTTACCGTGTTTCATTTACGCGTGTTCCCTTTGATGCACAAATGTATACGGAAATATTTCAAACCCGTCCGTTAGATTTGACGTGTGTCGTGAAATGTATTTTTCTCTTACTTTCGAACTTTCGTGCAAAGAAACGTCGTCGTTACCCATCGTTGGCCAATCGACCGATTGTCTTGGAGCACGCGAATCCTCTCGTGACCAAGCTGCAGCGAAACGTTTTAAAATATTCGAAATTTGTGTACTTCCCTATACCTGCTGCGAGTGCGAGAGAGATGGTCTTATGCGTATTAACGTGCGTAAGACAAAGACACGCATAGCGATAACTCAAATCCTATGTAAGTCGTCACTCTCTGTCGCAATACGGTCAACGAATTTTCTCATGACTTTATAAAGATAAAAATTGTATTAAAAGGACACTTTTTGATAAATTATATAATCAAGGTCACCGGCAGTCGTGGTGTCACTTTTTGACTAAAATCAAATGCGCAGCAACCCCCTCTCGATTACGCAGCTAAGAAATACGAATTTTCAGCTAGAACGAACCCATCTCGGGGTTTCTCTTTGAAGATGGTTAGGGTCCTCCTACCGAAGGGTAGTTCGTCGCCAGCTGGGCGAGCGGGTGCTTTTTCGGGGGGTTGCGCAGGGCACCCTATGTCATTAGAGGGGGCGTACGAGCCCAAGAGTTCCCTTCGCTGGGTATTACATATATACATATGTATACCATACATACAATCCACCCCGTGTACGTCGAGGGTGCGCGTACAGGGCTTTACTTGTTATTTTGCGGGCGCGCAGCGAATCCCCGCATTGCCCGTAGCTTCATTAAAGCCCACTCGACCGCAAGGGAGGCTGACGCCGGCGAAAGTAAGCCCGGGACCTCGACCGAGGGTTAAAGGACCGCCACGGGGTGAGAGAGACGCCAGGCGTCGATGAGACCTGGAGGCACTGGATGGACGCCGTGTAGGCAGTCGGCGAAGGCACCGCCACCGGTGGGCATCGTCGAGGCTACTCGGGGTGGTCGCGGTGGGGATGGGACGGTGGATGGAGGGGTTGAAGGGACGCCGACGCCAACGACTAGCCAGCAGTCGCCGACGCCGGCGTCCTGTTTGAAAATAAGGGGGGGTGAAATTCGCCGGACTGCATATTTAGTGAACAGGACTGATGGTAACAAGGTAGAGAGCGTGCCAGTTGCTTGCTAACTCTGTACTTGGGGGTGGGGTCAAGGGTCACTTTGGACTCTGGACTGAATTCAATCACCTTCGCTGCAGCCCACCCCCGCGCAACTCACTTCCTCTGATGCGGACTGTGTGTATAACGTGTGGCTGTGCTATTATATGCATGGTGTATATCTGTATTGGCAGTTCAAAGGTCACAGCCACGTAACACGATGCCAACGCATGAATATGGGTAACAGTTATTACGCAGGCAGGTCTACATACTTTATGCCGTGTGGACGCGCTCGGATAATTTGGATGATTATTATTTAACCGAGGGTTGCTGCAGGGGGTGGTTTTCATTACCGAGGATCGAATGGATTTCTGGAGGATTGTCGCTGGGAGGCTGTGCTGACGTTTGTCTGTTTTCATCCGTTTTTTTTTTCTTCTTTCTTACTCTTGTCGTCAGGGTATGTTCCTTTTCTTTTGAATCTTCCTGCTGGGAACCAGAAAGGATTTCGTCGTCTTGCGAAATAGATGCGGTTAATTGGTCCGGGTGTTCTTGCAATTCTTCTTCCCATTCTTCCAGCCTGCCTACGGCTCCACCTCCTGCTATTAGAATCGCACCGAGGAATTTTCCTCTCGGTTAATTTGGTTTTCTTATTTAATTTTCCAGCTACGAAGCTACTAGGTGGCGAACGAGGGTGGGAAGTGGAGGTCGCTCGTCCTCTTCTACGGCGAGAAAGAAAGGCGCGAACCAGTGCCGTTAATGTCTCGCCATTCTTTCTACTCCTTGGCTGCTCCGTAAGAAATCACCCTTGAGAATGGAATATTAATTATCAGAGTACAGTTAAGTTACTGGTAGCACGGAAATTACGTGTAGTTAAGTAGGTACAGGTGATGGCGAATTATAAGGGTGGATTAGGCGAGGAATGCAAACAAGAAAAGATTCATTCGATTGTCCCTGTCGAGTCTTAGAAGAAAGACCGAGGTTTTTAGGACGTAAAGAAGAAATAGATATAAATCCAAACTGGAAAGGTGACTGAGTATTAAAAGAGAAAGAAGGCAAAGTCGAAAAAATTCCCTTTTTTTTTCCCTTATCTCAGACGTTCCTTAATAAGGATTCTCCAAGGAGTCAAGCCAGTCAGTGTCCCTTTTCTCGGTTGACTGTTATTTTTTGTCATTTCTTCTTTACATCAGGAGACTCGCGGTTAGTTCCACATTCCCAACCTTTCCAACCTTCTCAACCCACTTCAGCAGACCTCCAAAGGTCTCTTCATTCCTTCTAGTGTTTGTTCAGTATTCACTTAGAACTCTCATGATTCACCCTTCTCCTTCAGTTCCAGGGTGTCTCAACCGACCTCATCTCTTGATAGGATCCCCTCAGCTTTCTCACTCTCTTGTTCCCAGAGCAACTTTCAGGACCCGCAGCATCCCACCGATAGTACCTGTGTACCATGGTGAACCAGCAAGATTCCTTTTTCTACCTTGTATCAACCCATCCTGGTTCCCAAGACGACCTCGCTTTCCTCATTATAAAGCTGACAGAATATGCGCTGCTGATGGCTGACATGGACGCAGCTTCTTAGTTAGAAACGCGAGAGCTGAAAGAAGATAAAGATGAAGATGAAGATGAAGATGAAGATGAAGTATTCCGTACGAGGAAAGGAATTGAAGAGATACAGGATATATCAAGATAAGAAAAAAGAAAAAGAATAGAATAGTCAGTATAGGCACCGTAAAGATGATGCTGGAGGCACAGATGGCTGTTTTTGTTGCGGTTGAAATATCCAAAGGAGATGCATCTTTCGTATCTTCATCTAACTCGAAGGAAGATGCTGTGACGACCTGCCGTCGTTTCGACGGGTCGTCGGTTTCTCGATGGCAGAAAGCAATATCTTAAAACATGACGACTGGCCCATGTCCAAAGACTTTCCATTCGCCTCTGGCTGTTTCTGTTATTTTTTTCTATATCTCCAGTCTCTCCTCCTTCATCCCTCTTTCTCTCTTCATCATCTTCTTTCAATTCCCGTACAGGCCATCTCGATTATTCTTTTTACCTCGTCCTACTTATTCCTCGGTACTCTGACTATTTGCAATCTTATTTGTTTCCTCTGTCCTTAGCAAGGCTTCCCAGGTACTTCCTAAAAGCAGATAAAGATTTAAAAGTAAGGTCAAAGGTCAATTCTATATCCAAGGCACAATACCTATACGTCCACTGATATTACGTATATACATGCCACGGTAAAAAGAAAAGACCAATTTCACATGAAATTTACAAGGAAAAAAAAGCAAAGCACCCATTGTACAGTGCTTTAGAAAAATTCCACAAGATCTTCATATCGCCAGCCCATGAAGTACAGTCTGTATGAAAAATTCTCTACCCATACAAATTATATAAGTGAAACCTTAAAAGTGACTATCATATCCTATATACCTATATATAGCAAGTCACACACGAGAACGTTACAGCCCAAAGTCATTTAATTTAATTTAATATTTCCATCCCAAAGAAATAGTCTCGAGGCACCGCCTCTTGGTGCACCGTAGCAAAGAATTTTCACTCGGACGTTTCCAGATTTTCACCAGGCTCCCACCACTCCTCTAAGTAATCAGTAATTTGCGAGAAACTAGTACAAAAAATAAATCCCAATGGCAAGTAACTCCCATAGAATTTAACGCAGAACTCGATAATGAAATACAACGTGTAAGAGTAGCTCATAGCCAGCAATACAATAGCAGAATCGGTTTAATTGCCATCGAGTCTTGAAACGAAGAGAATTGGTGAGGTTGCACGAGGCGGTTAGGGGGAGGGGAGGGGGGGGGGCGACAAGAGGAAGGAAAAGCGAGAGACTAGAAGGCGGCGGCTACGAGAGACGATAAAAACTTAATTGGTCGTAATAAAGTTCAAAGATAAGGATCCGTCCATGAAACAGCGATCACGAGCCCCCGAGAAAGCTGCATTTAATGAGCTTTTATTCATCGCTTTACGGCCGTTGCCTTCCTTTCCTATTTCTCTCTGAATTTTTGCTCTACTACTACTACTACTACTACTTTCTCTCTCACTCTCTCTCTTAAGTCTATTACTAGCTACGACCTTCTCATGGGAGTTATGGCTTTTCTTTTCTTTCCCATCATGCACTACACTTTTCCCGACTAGCAATCGCCTGTCGTGCTTACCAACAAGTAGTTATTGGATATATCTATTTTTTGTTTTTTTGCAAAAAAAAAAGAAGTAGCAACTAACGTCATAAGACCAAATGACTAAGTTGCGTCTAGAAACCGTGTAAGAACCCCGAGAGTTGCTTTTCTTTTGTTTAACATCAGCATCAGTACCGGTAACGGTACCAGGAACTCCTATTCCATCTACTCTAAGAACACGACACCCTGGAGAAAATCCGGAAAGCAGCATTACCGGTTTACTCATTTTTTTCAAGTTTCCGGCCGCGCACATCCCAGTCCGCGAGTTTCGCGAGAAAATTTTCTTCCGACAGAATACTTGAGTGCAGTTCGAAGAGCGCGCCGCCTCGGGCCAACCCTGAAATATATTTCAATCCGTTCCCTCCTTGCGGACCAACCCTATATCCACTACTCACCTCCCCGTGACACTACTACCCTTACATACATATATGTATACCAACAGGATCTAACCATCTCTCGAAACCTCGCCCAATTCCGTCAGACTTCTTTTTGCTGGCTGTTAAATTGTCCTGGTTTGCTAGGAGTTTTTCTTGATTGGATTTTCATCGCGACTGCCTGCATAAAACATCTATCCACCCACCCACCCTTCTTCACCCTTTCTGTTCTCCTTGGATGGCTGCAAACCTCCTATCGTCATACAGATATACCATCCTGCAAAAAAGATACATTTTAGAATACTGTAGCTTCTTCTTGTTTGGAAACAAGCGATTTTACCTGAAATGTATGTTTTTATCGGGCAGTCTGTCCTTAATGCAATTCGATGGATGCTACAGTGAGGGAGTGAAGAGACGCCATTGAATTTTTATAACAATAGTGTAAAGTGCACAATCAATTGAATTCTCTTGGGAATTGAAATTCATGGGCTCCAACGTAACTAGGTGTTTCCATTCTTCGTTAGACTTGACAATGTACTGTATAGAGAATGAATTTTGATTAATTTTCTTAATTCGCCATTGCATGTGTAGTTTACACTTTACCCATTAATTCCTCAGTCTCTTCGCCAGCTCGGCTAGTAAGGATAGTACCGACACAGATCAGACCATCCGGAAGGCATTACTGGCTCGGCCGAGTAACAGAGCGGCTCATATGTTGAAATATAACCTCGTAGAAGGGTTTTGCAAGAGAAACACATGTATGTACACTCTTGGCGATATTGTATAGCCGCGACATAAAAGCCTACAGTGCCGTGTATAACGTTGGGATCTTCCTTGCGGTGAAAAACAGGACAATGTCTGGAGGATATTGGCAGGGATCCTCGTGCACATAAATTTAAAATATTCCTACGAGTAAAGTCAGTATTATTACCAGTGAATATTTTGAAAAAATATTATTTTCTTAATTCCTCAAAAAATATTCAGATACACTACCCGTGTTTAGCATTGGTATGTATCCCTATTCATTTTTAATGATCCTCCAGAGGTCGCTGACTAGGCGTCTTTTCTGCTTACGCTATTTAAATTACTCCCATGTTTTCCTTATTGTCCTAATTGTCTCATCCGATAATTGCCAATGTTCTCAGCAACGGAAAAAGGTCCTCGGATCCTTTCCTTAGCTTCGGTCTTGAGTACCCGTGTTAGCCATCCTAGTCATCCAGCCAGCCACCAAGGTAGCCGACATAATGTCAAGTACTGTATAACGTTCCAAGAGAGTAAAGTATACAAGCCGTAAGTGGTGTTTACCGTGACGAGTAGTACTAGCGTCAGGTAATACTCGGACACCGTGAGAAGGAAATTCAGCCACCACAACACCATTGTGTCCTTAATATACAAGGGAATGTGCTCCTCCCACTTTAAAGAAAAGAAAAAGGAAATACAAAAAAGAAATATTCTTTAGAGAGACAGACTAAAATTTTCGAGTAAAATGCCATGAGTCTTCTTATGCTGTATATATGTATTATATATAATGCTGTGTATACATATATATATGATGCAGACGTGATATGCATGGATGGATAAACACGTGAACGTGATATTAATCGGTATCAATATGGTGGACTTTCTCATTCGCATCGTGGACAGCTTTCAGGATTTTTTCTCTTGACAGGCACCTGCCAATAACCGACTATCAAGCAGCTCTCGCTGTCAACGAACAGGATCGTATGTAGGACGTGCTGATGTCGCCGACAGGATATCCACAGGCAGCGGGATGCTAGTAGAAAGAACAAAAAAAAATATTAACAAAGAAAAAAAAGTGAGGAGGTCAAAGTAAATGAAACTAGAGAAAGTTTCAATGGCGGATAACGCTTAATAATTCTTGTTTAAAAAGTATTTATGAAATTTATATAAATACCAAAAATCGAGAAGCAACCGTGCCTTTTGCCAGGGAATTTCTAAAATTTTTCAACAGACTGCTCCCTATATCTGTATATATGATCAACTCACTGTCATTCAGTTTCTCAATGGCGACTATCTACCTTCTGATCGACGTAGCTTATCAGCCGTTCTGCTTTGTGGCCCGAAAAGTTTTCCAGGTTTTTCCGTTGAGACCAGCCTTTTTTTTTTCTCTCCCATCCCCATAGTATTTCCTACTTTTCATAAATCGTGTGTCCCTCGCACCACCTCTCGTCCACCATGAACAACGTCAGGTCTCACATGGCAGCGCCATAGAAAATTCTCCACTCCTGGCAGAATGAATAGACAGGATACAGATATATAGATGAATAGGTATCGCAGGGGAAGATTGAATTTGAATGTACCTGTATCAGATAACAGCTTATACTTTATCGTTAAATTAATAAAATTCAAAAGCGTCCTTTGATAATAGCACATCCTGTTTAATAACCATCTAACGTTAATTAGCAGCCGAATAATATTGTACCCGAGCGAATATCCTTGTTAACAAAGAGAAAATATTTAATTACCGATTACCGTAAGACCAATAATACCACAAACGTGCGAGACCATAGCATATGGCTAACCGCGCTTAACGTCGATTAACTATAGGCAGGTGGAAACGTTGATAATTGTTTACCCGCAAATTAACAGAGAACGCAGTGCACCGGAAATGCATCAGTGGTCATATAGAAAATTAATACACACCCATAAAAATGATTATCCTAGAAAGCCGGACTAGTCCGCTATAGTCGCCTCGAACGATAACAGCTTTTTCATCCATCAAACGTGGGTTACGTAAAGGCATTAAGAGTTTTATCCACAAGCCTGAAAAATCGAATTAAACGACACTTTAACCTCGAACATTAAATTATAGTTAGACGCCACTAACGGCTGCATAAAAATCTTTGATAAATACTATGAAGGATCCCGAACACAAAGGGATATACCTACTATACGGTACTTGACGTGCAGATAGTATGTACGTACATATAGGTTGTCTCCGTCGATAGTGTCTTTATACTTCAGCTATATAAAGTACATGCGATCACTGTAGCGTCGGGACGCTTACGAGAAACGAACCTAGTGTAGAGAGCCACAAGCTCGACATCGTTCCCCGTGTGGAAATCTCGTTTGCTACGTGGGCTTTGAAGGTTCACCAGAGTTTCCCCGATGGACGTTGTAGTAGACTAAGTAGATTTAGTTGCTTTATTTAGCGTGTAGCTCCCTGTCATATTGATCCTAGCTAATATCGAGTCTTGCTCCTGTTAGCGTCCCGTCGTCAATTCCATGATATCCTGTCGATACATATAATAACTGATAAAGTGAATTTTAACCTCAATATTAATCCATACACTGTACACGGCTGTAGTGCTGCTGCTCGCTTGACTAGATTAGTCCGGCGTTGGTCGGCCATTTGTAAATTTTTGAACGATTAAGCTGACGCGTGACTAGAGAGTCACTTAAGGATGTTTTTGGAACTACTAACTCCCGTAGAAGAGTGTCGAGCTCTGCCATTGGCCGAGACGTAGAAACTTACGTACGTCACTACGGCGTTCTCTGAAAATGTAGATCGAGTGCGAAGACCAATGTCTGCATTTCAATAGCGTAGGAAAGTGGATGCGGACGAGTGTGAGAGGCTGTATGTAATGGCAGTGTATAGACATAAAGAGACAGTGAGAAGATGCTGCGAAGTGGAATATATCAAAGTAAATAAAGAGAAAAAGAGACAAGGAGAACGGACTAGGTTATGGGCAGGAGAAAATGTACCTAAAAGAATTGAAAGGGACGGACAATGTTACTGCTAGGTTTTCTTACTACCTGAGTCATACTGTATGTATATTGTACTTTCATATGAGCTAACTCTTACGTTATACAGATACATATAAATTCGTGACGAATACATAAAAGTTAGCCAACACGACTAAGAACCCGTAAACAGCGTATTTTCTGACCCACCAGTGCAAACGTAACGCGATGCGCGCATATTTAGAATTCAGCATGGCGCATAGCGTCGCGGTGCATCGAATTACCTTATGCGCAGTTCAAACACTACTCTCTTCTTTTCTCTTTCTCTTATGTTTCTCTTCTCTTGGCATTACTCACAGCATCTCTCTAAAGCAGCTTTCTTTTTCCTTATATTTTCTTAGACTCTTTCCTTTTCTTCTACTTCTTCTTCTTCTTAAAAGACTATATCGGAGAGTCTCTCGGCTCTCTCTTTTTCTCTCTGCCATACTTCGCCTCTCATGAGCGACGACGGATCGTGCCGGCTTAAGTGAGTTTTCAGCCAAACTCAAAAAGGACGGAAAGTCGTTGCTGTTCGCTATAAAGTCGTCTAGATGGATGTCAACCTTTATTTTTATTTTTCCAGGTTGGTACTGCCGAAGCAAGTAGGAGGAGAGAAGCGTGCCGGGCTAAGGCATATATACGAATGGAGATCGACGGAAAGGAGAAAGAAAGAGAGAGTGGATATGTAGATTGGCAGGGAGCTATTTTTTTTTTTTCTTTCTAAAAGCCTCAATGCTCCTCTTTCTTTTTTTTTCTCTCCCCCACACTCTCCCTTTCTCTTTCTATCTTTCTCCCTTGCCAACCGACGCAAAACGCCCCTGCAAAACCCGTCTGAACTTTTCTGACGAGTGCCAGTAATTATATTCTAATTAATTTTCTCCTCACGCACTGCTCTACATGTTATCCAATCGTTTGGCATCCTCCTTGTTACTACCTCATACAGGATATAAGGGTACTAATTTTTTGCACGATACATACCCAATCCCTAAACGATTAATATCCCTATGAATTTCAAAAAAAAAAAAAAAAGAAATACAGAGAAAGACAAAAAAAGAATTGCAAACAGAATATACTAGCGTACGATACATATATAACCTCGGTCCAATTAAATGGATACTAAATGGGTTAGGCATTTACAAGGGTTACCAATTTTATATAAGCTCCACTACATTACTCTTGGGTGTACTTTATGCTATAGGAGTAGTTTTAGTTCTTTCCATGATTTTCCCATTGAGAATCCTACCCTGTTTCGCATGTGCAGTACAGTACACTTAAAAGTAATTGATACAAAGTTTTTCACTTTAGAATTCTTTCTCTATTTTATTTTTCCAAAAACAAAATCCTACATCAATCAGCACTGGTTAACAGTTTCTAACAATTCCTAACGCAATGTCCTATAATTATCCTAATGTCACAATGAAAAATAAAATAAGTCGGTATAAATTTCAAAATAATTTAAATCACGTCATATCGACTGTCGATATAGCAAATGTCTAGGTCGGGTCAGGTCGACCCGGCTTTACGGCTTATCGCATTTTATTTCTCCACCAGGAAATCCCAGAGATTCTCACGCGAGCACTTTGCCCGTGTCTTCCTCTACATATCCACAAACCCACATACGTGACACATATACCCATATTTATATGCATATGAGGTAACGCGTATACACAGTTTCCGTCGTTATAAATTAAAATAGAAAAATCCTACGATAATCCTAATTTTAAATGTTATTTCTCAAGTTACTACGCAATGGAATATTTTTAACGAACAAATTCACATTGTTACAGGCAAACTCTCAGACTCGAGGAACCAATGAGAAACTTTCTGGCAAGAAGTACCACTTGAACACGTTCGACTTCCGGTCTGTAGAAGTATATTATATACCTGTCCAATCCAACGGTGGACCTCGTTATGAAGTAATTGGAGGATGGAAAAAAAATGGAAAAAATAACACTAGGAAGTCAAGTAGCTGTGCCTGTAGTGAGTGCCGAATGAATACCCTTTGTGAGTGAATACCGTTGGCGTACGTCCGCACCGGATATTGCGAACATACATGGATCCACATGTGGATGAATATACATGGTCGAAACATCGTCCATGCGAATCCTCCATATAAGAGCGAGCCAAACAATCCCGGCTAGTCGACATTTCCAGTACATATTTATCCAGTGCGCGTGTACTACAGACCCAAATTGCCGGAAAGTTGATATATGGTGATGCAGGTAGTAAGGGTGTGATTGGGTGAAGGGAGGAATGATGGGACAGTCATATGTATAAATAACAAACAAATATTTCATTTTTTAGTATCGACCAGGAGGACAGTTAAAGGGATTTGCGTAGCCATGAGAGTCATGAGTAGTAACTACGTGTGTAAGGTATATATGTATTTTTAAATAATTTAAAATTGTAGAAAACTAAGGTATAGAAAAAAAGTAAATATATTGGTATGCTTGGCTTTGTCAGTGTATCGTATAGACTGTGTGTTACATGTTCAGTGGGGTGGCAGAGGGTGGATTTGTACAGGGTAATAATTCTTGGATACTTTCAAGAAGCTGGAGGACTTTGGTTTATGCAATTGAAAATTTATAACGTTCGATGTTTCTGACATTTTCGTTTCAGGGTTGGAGACAGGTAAAAGTAGCCGGGGGCTAATTCGAGCCTGCATTGGCAATGCGACGCTCAGCACCGCGACGCCTGGTAATGAGGCTTTATTTAAAATATCGAGGTCACCCGTCAACCTGCTTGTGATGGCTGGTTACGTTGGATCCGTTAGATCTGCGGAACATGTGGCTATGGACATATCGAGGAAACGTAAAGGTAAAAGGGACCAATTGTCAGTGAGTGCGAGGGGTGGACTAAGGGGGTGAATCAGGATACAGCCGACGATGATATAGGGGAAGAGATGTTGGGAAGGGTAGCTGGTGTGATAAGTGGAAGGGAAAGGGAAATCCGTGGACGGAAGTAGAAGTCTCATGCGGATGACGTCTCCCGACGTTGTACGGGGGTTGAAAACTGGCAAAGAGGGTAGGTGTAGGTCGGTCCCGAAACGAAAATGGAAAAGAGGCAGAGGAAGCGTCGTCCTGCACGTCTGCAGAAAATCGAGGGTGGGAAAAAGGCAGAATGGGTCGTCGGTTATAGAGGGGATGGAAAGGAGAGGATCTACAGTATGGGGGTGGTGCTGCCGGATGGGTGGGTGGGTTCTGGTGACCCGAATACGTCTTGCTCGAGGGCACAATCTCTGAACATCTTCTCCTGGTAATACTCCATGTGAATTCTTGTACCGAGACCAGGGCCGACGTGCTGCTCTATATAGGATACTGGTACACGATATGTACAGATATACTTACTCATGTAATATAAGATTCTATAATTTTGGTTTATGATGTCAATTAATACGTAAATATATCGATTACACCTATAGATATAGTTTTAATGCGGTAATATACAAGCATCCAGACTGAACGTGCAACTATTAAAATCTGGCTTTGAACTGGATCATCCAATCAAAACTGTACCCTGTCGTGATTGGGCCGAACGTGAACTTCTAGAGTCCCGTGATTCTCTATATGTCCGTCGTATCGTATCTGGCAGCACTAGTTCCCTTGGTATCCCATCACTCCAGCATTTGCCCCGTCGGGATTCATTAAAAAGTCGGATAAATCATTCCCGCGCGTCCAGGTAGTAGCGCCAGGAGCCATTTATCTTGTTGGGGACTTTCTCTCCTCTCGCGTAATCCTTTCTCTCCTATCTCCTTCTCTCTCGTAATCGTCGACTGATACTCGTCTGGCTCTGCCAACGAGCGACAGGAAGGTGTAGAGGTTAGGTGTAGCTAAAGGAAGTTGCAGTGTAGGTGCGCGAGGTCAGAGGGTACAAAAGGAGTTTGCAGTGAGGTTTCTGACTTATCGTCGCCTGCCAAGCCGAAAGGGACGCGCGGGCGTCGCCATGGATTTACGACGATAAAGTACGGTAATATAAGACGGCCACTTGGCGTGCCTTCCGGCCGCATGCATCCGGCCATAGTGAATTTCATCTCGCTTACTCGCCACAATTTCCTATTGGATTAATATCTGTGCTATCATCTCTGCTTCACCTACCCCTCTCACTGTACAGAGTCAAATTCTCAGCAAGGGTACGTAGCCATATGACAGATCATAATTACAAAACAATTAGCCTGTCGGGGCATCGTGTTAATTTGCTAAATCAACGGTAAACCGACGTGGCGGTATCCTTTTATTTTTCAGTGAGTGAATTTCACTGAGCGTTCAATGGCGCATTGGATTAGTGGCGTGACGTGAGGACGCCGGGCGTCCCTCGTTCCCTGGACACATCCTTCTACACCGTATATACGTGTGTGTATATATATATATATATATATATACACATACACACACGAGACACCATTGAAACGACATTCTCGCGGGTTTTCCGCAGGTTTACAAATAAATATATGATGGCGTCGTGATATCTACATTGGACACCTCGACGCTCGACGTCGCTTTTACAGCATGGTACATAATTGCGTATGAATATCAATACAATAATTACTGTTATTCGCTTTTTTAATTTTACTATTTTCCAGTATTGCCACTGACGGTTTCCAGGCGTCCCGACGCTCGGCGAAGTCAATCAAGCGGGGACATTCGTTAAGCCTGTGTATCAGAAAGGGTACGGAGTGAGTGAGCTCTGCTTGTTTTTTTAAGCTAAAGTGTAAAGAGAGAGACGGGCAACGGTGTCGCGACGCCATCCATTGAACAAAGGCGCCCGGCGCCCACGAAAACGGCACGCGACGAATTCCTCGCACGAGAGTACCGAAAACACGCGGTTACTTGGGAAACAATGCTCGTGGAAAATGGGTCTGCGTTGGACCAGAGAGAGAAAGAGAGGAAATATAGTCAAAGAGGAAGAAGAAATGGACAGGATGAAAGGAGGAGAAAAAAGAGAAACGCTCCGAAATGCTAGAAAAAAAGGGAGTTGGCGATGGTCGGTTTGGTAGGAAATACAAAAAGAAAAAAAGGTTAGCCACACACACTGCTGCCAACCGCGTAGGCCAGAAGTCATATATCACTGATAGCGCATGAGTTTCCTACGTTTCTCCCATCTCCTGGACCAAATTCAATTATGGAATTCTCAAAGTCCGCGCCTCGTTACTCAGGCCTCTTTGACATGACCCATGAGACCTGGATGCCACGACCTTATTTCCTTTTTTAATACACTTCACTCACGTGTTAAAATTCATATATGGTCACGCCATGGTAACGCTACATATTTCTCTCTATGGCTACATGAACTTTGTGCGTTATCACTACGTACAATTGAAAGGTATGTAGCTTATCAATCTTTTGAAAAGTATCCTCATGTTACTTAATTCCAGATCGAGATGACCGACTATTATATGGATGTAAAACGACGCTGAAATTTTAATGGTGGAACCGCAAGAATTAATTTGAATAATGGAAAACCAAAATGGCGCTGGAAAGGTAATAGCCAAACTGTACTTGCAACAGAAATCTAGGAAGGATTACAGAGTATGATATTATCGTAACCTGCCTATATTGTGGATACCTGTATGTATCTCTCATTAAAACATCATTCCGCTGGTGTTATTGGATACATAGGTTACATGGATACAAATACTCATATGGTTATACGTACCTGAATGTTTACCTGCGGTAATAAAAATCCTTATGATACAAATATGAGGGTTTGTGCCTCGTACAACAAATGCTCCAATTTGTCAAGGGTGGATGAGAGATTTTTATTTCTTCTCTTGTTCTCCCTTGCCTGTACATTTCGAGACCATAAGCAAAACTTTGTATCGCAAGAGGAAGCTTGACACGGGAGGGAAAAAGAAAAAAAAAACATTATGGAAATAATTGAATTGACGCAAAAGGTAATAAAATTATTAAAGCACAAATACACCGACATAAAGCTAATTCAATTGTAAGTTAACAGTGACTCTGGTAATTAATATTATTTTTGTAATTAATTCTTCGACGCTTATTGTTCCATAATTTTCCTATAATTATTTGCAGGGTTTAAATGCAATCGCAAACTGGACTCGACGGTGCGTTAATCCGCGTTTCCAAATCGCCGTTAACGCGTCGACATTATCGTGTTAACAGGTGGAATAAATAGGCACTGCTTCCCACGGTATCAACGATTCTCTGATAGTCCAGCTGGCTTTGTACCGGCTTGATTCTTGTCGCTGAAACGTTCTGCTGATTAGGTCAGGTTAGGTAGGCCAGCAGAACCACAGCAAACCGAACGACGCAGAGCTGACCGCAAACAATAATCCCAGATCGTGGAAGTAACATGAATCGTTGGTCAAATCGTAGAGTCTGTGGTAGCAGTGGTCATTGGGACACGAAGAGAAGAACAGATATAGAAAATTAGAAAGAGGAAGAGAGACAGACAGACCGTAAACCGAAGAGCGATAGCAGTATCGATATACCTGATTGGACCTGGTGCTCTTGAACCTCCTGCTTCCTGTTTGTCCCATCATCATTTGGAGAACGGAATCCTGTAGACTGCACAAGGGGTGTCTAGTGGTTCACAGAATGTTTCTCTGGTGTCCTCGTATACATACACACCCCCTAGAGACACCTAAGTGTATACGGATTGTGAACCACCACCCTCTCACCACCATTTCATCCCCTTAGAACCAAGTCAGAGCAACGGCCCATTTCTGCTCCGGTGTAGCCGCATTACGTAGTAGAAGCAGTAGGCTACGTTGTCTTCCATTATGTAATGGTCCATTGTACGGCGCAATCCTGCTCAAGAGAGAAATGTCACTGCTGTGTATATACGTACGTGTCCATATATGCATGTACGTACACTGAACATACGGAAGGACTCCTGTTCGGCTCGTAATTGACGGAAACTGCCGCAAGTGAAATTATTCACGAATTTTAAGACGGACCATTGTAAAATTCTATACTGTACAGTATAACGCTATGTTCATCCGGTATATAATTTATTTCTTACTAGTACCTATTATATCTATCATTCACTTTCATTTTACTCTCTTTTTCGTCCTCAGCTTCCTCCACGCCGTCGACTACGTGCCATTGCGACGACCGCTGTGATCTTCCCCGGAGTGAGGGGAAACGACAAAGTAACGGTCCGTTACTAATGAGACGCCTGGGATACCGTGTGGCATTTGGCACGTACTCGTGTCACTACGGATTTCAATATATCTCACAATCAGTATATATACATATACACACGCGATGTAACTACCATGTAGACCCTCATCCACTTCAGTCAGTGAATGCATAAACACCGGTCTAGACGCACTCGGGGTAGCTGGGTTCTTCGTTATGAGTGAGGGGGTGAAGAAGGAAAACAGAGAGAGACACGTGGTCGAGTAGCGAGGAAAGGAAGAAAGGTAGATGAATGGGGGGGGGGGGGGTAGTGTCTTGGGGGAAAAAAGGAAAAGAAACTGACGGGAAAAAGGATGCGTCGAATAGACACCAAGGGTGGGGGACGTATAAGAGGTGACAATTAAAGTTAAGAGCGCGCGTAAAATCATTAGCCTTAATTGGAGTGCGCGGCTTGACTGTCAACTAGTGAATAGACGGCAGACGTCGTTGTGATACGTTCTGTCTTGCCTATAGGAGGACATATGTGGATAGTGTATGTGTGGAGCATGTGCAAAGAGCATGGAATACGTCACTCTAGGAAATTCTATTCTCTTTCTACTTGTCTCTCTTTGTTGCTACCTGCAATTGCGCCATTCGATTCTCACCGTTTTTATGACCGTCACTCCATGCCAAGAGTTGCTAAACGTTATAGCTCACCTTTGGCGTCGCGACGCTCTTCCATCTCGGTCCATACGGTACAATGGTAGATATGCGATGGATGGATCGAATTCACACATCGGATAATACACGCCAGTAATTCTGACGGATCGCACGACTCGCGAGTGTCCAACACTGCAGTGATTCACGCGTTTCATGAATTTCGTGTGGCACCACCGCCATTTTGTACGACCCATGGTGCATTGTATTGTATACATATATATATTTAAGGATAAAAAGCATAGCGTTGAATGTCACGAAGAAATAAATTGATTCTGGATGCTGTGGATGACCAGTAGGTCTTAACAAATCTGGACCATTTCTAGTAATCTTTTGTGCAGGGACAGGCATTTCAAAGTGGTGGCAGCCATTTTGAAAATATTCATTTTAAGACTCAATTAATAGTCGCAATTCTCTTGTATGTATAATATATATTTTTTATCTTTCAGAAAAGCTGATGGACAAGAATCTTGAAATTCTCTTATTACCGAAGAGGCCAAGCGAGATGAATTCATCTTCATAGCGTAGAAGTGCTCGTTTCGTTTGCATAGATCCTCCATGTACTCTCCGTAATAATAAGGATCGACCTAGAAGCGAAGTCAGGTATAAGAATTATTATTGCACTGATAGATCCTGTGAACAGGACACTTACTGTACTGTATTTTTATCAAATAATAGGATTTCACTCCATTCACTTTCACAGCATTCAATTTTCTTATAATCTTTTTCTACTGTATTTAGCCGAAGTGACAGTATTATTGGACAATACTGTACATTACAGTTCAATTCGATGACAATTGTAACGATAGTTAAATAGCTCAATAATGATACCAATGCTAATGTAGATTCACTATGGTTTCAGGTATCCCGACTATTCCTGCACTACCGTATAACGAAAATGCATAGTGGCGCTAGCGTTACGCTAAAACGGTAACGCCGACGTTTCGATTTCGCAGCAACAATGCCAGCGTAATTGGAGCGCATTTATATGAATATAAATGTTGGGAGTAGAGGGTTGGTTGGATGCTGGAGCGACAGGATCCTCCTGGATTTATCATCTGGCCAGATTGTACACATGTATCAAAATTGATGACTACAGGCTGAACTCCAATCCGAATGGCTCCCGGAGCAATTCCTGGCCACCCTCTCCAGGTATTCCAGACTATCCTTGTTCATCCCTTATTCGGTAGCTATATAATACTGGTATCCAACCCGTATCCTTCTTCTTAGATTCTGCTGACTTTTCTCTTATTTTTAGAAACTAACCCCCTAGTCACCGCCTCGGGTTCTCATCCCCTTCAGCCAGCACATTTTACTTAGTTACTCGAAAATTTTCGAGTCTATTCTTCAGGTCTGTTACTATATGTAAGTACACCCTTATTTTTTTTTTTTCTTTCTCTTTCTCTCTGCTTCTGTCATCATCTCTTGCGATTAAATTAGTTTGCGAATCCATTTGCAGATCCCGAGTCCTGAATGGCTGGTTCATCCCCTCTGGCTCCTTATAGAAAAAACATACCCCTTTTTAATAAAGAAGCACGCAGCTCAGACTACCCCTGAATATTCCTGAGGAAGAATAAGCGCGAGCTGCGTGGATAGAAAGAATAAAGGGGGATGAAAAGTAGACGAGGAGGGGGTTGAGTAGCGTCAGTGGAAAATGAGAGAAGGGTAGGGGTAGGTATAGGTATGTAGCTGTACAATGCTCTAACGGAAATCCTGTTGAAAAATGTAGCTTCGATCGAGCCGGCTGGATCAACTGTAATTCGGCCATTCGACGAGGTTCTAATAAATATTCCTACCCTGAAAAGTGTCATCCCTCCCACAGGGGGCGGGTGCAGGTAGACATGGAATAGAATGGCGGAGGGTGAGAGATTTGGGCAATAAAAAAAATAGAGACAACGTTTTGTATTTTCGAAAACAAATTTTCGCGATCGTTACCGACGAGCAAAGCCGATTTTATTTGACGGATGGACCCATAGGTGACTACATAGAATTTGTAAAAAATAAATTTCAATACCCAACGAGGCAAACACAAAGATTCGAAAAACAAAGCAATGACAGAATGTGAAGATTTTATAGAAATGATTTTCCATTGATTTAACGTTATTTCCTTAAGAGCTTCTACGCGTTTACAAAGTATTGATTTTTTTGCAATTACAATATATCGTCATCAAGCAACCAGTTGCCCCAGCCAGTTTCACAGTATTGTTCACAGAATTACCCAGCAGCCATTATTCAATATATACGAACCGCGTTTACACGTGCAAAAGTTATGAATACGAAACCACGTAAAAACTGCAAAAAAAAAGTGAGATGGCAAAAAACAGAGTATAAAATACGTGAAAATGTAGCATGACGTGTTCATGACTTTTAAAATAGCTGGGGTCCGTCACCCCAGCGTCTACAAACGATATATGTAATTTCAACAGTGTGTAGCACAATAACAAGTATAAAAATTGAAAATGTTCCCCAGGTTCAAACTGGCCAGTGCAGCAGAGAGGTGCGACGAGGACGAGGTGTCACAAGCGACGACGTGAACAGTGGCGTAGGCGTGGATTAGCAAGTGGAAATCCCAAACCAGTTTTTGCACGTGGTTTGCGCGTGGTATGCACGACCTAACCTTTCATCAGGAGCATAGGGGTAAAACTAGTAGCAGCATGAGGAGGGTAGATGATACCAGGAGTCCCATACTCCTCGGTTAATACTGTGACAGGAAGGTCGTTGGGTTTTGCACGGGACACAATGCTAGGAGGTCCCTGCGAGGTTGTACGAAGGGTGGCTGAAGAGGGAGGTCGGAGTTAGAGGGTTGCTAGAAGTGTGGTACAAGAGGAAGTGTCGGCATGGATGGGACAAGACGGTGAGGAGGCTGGGTTAGCCAGTAGTACAGGAAGATGAGGATGAGGATGAGGAAGGGTTTGGGGGGTAGTTTTGCATGGTCCGCGCTACGATGGATTTTGTGCTTGTGAAGTTGTCGCTAATGCTTATCGATCTGGTTCTATCTTTCTCCCTTAGTCACTGCTCTCTCTATTTCTCTTTCTCTTTCTCTCTTCCTCTCATCTGGTCTCCTAGTCACGTTCTCTCTTTCCCTTCAACCGACTGTCTGTACCTACCTTTCTCGCTCTCCTTCCTCGTCTCTTTAGAACATTCACTCTCACTCCCATCTCTCTCATCCAGCCTCCCATCCTTAGGTTTCCCTACTCTCCACCCTTGGCACTCACCCCTCTTATACAGTAGGGTGCACCCCCTGTTCCTCTTCTGCGCATTCGACCCCATCTCTCTCTCTCTCTCTCTCTTTCTCTCTCTTTGCTATCTCACCACGCTGCAGTACCTCATACTTCAAACCCAGGATACTCCTGGTCCAGCCAAAAGTAATACCTAACCTACAAGAGAAGATCATTTCAACCTCATACTGGATACCTGGGGTAGACCACCGTACAAGGGTTGACTTCCTATTTCACAGTAGAATTTCTATATGAGCTCGTATACCTCAAACATACCAAACATATGTATACTGATATCTAGGGGTGAGAAACGCGTGCGTTCCTCTTCTCTTTTTTTTTTTCTTTCTTCTTTTTGTACGCGTAAACCCAAGTCCACGCTCGAACGCTCAAAGAGCCCGTAGACGCGCGTGCTCGCCGCCATGCGTGAAACAAAGTGCGGGGCATTGTCGAGAAAATTGCCTCTGAAATCTTTAGAAGCCTCGCCATTTTCTAGAAGCATTCGCCTGCCACCCTCGACGTCATTCTCTTAGCCCCTTGCTCTCTGGCTTGGTATCGTCATACCTAACACTCGGTACCAGACCTGCTGGAGCTGGTACCATCGTTAACCTGTGAACCATAGCCTGTTTCACCTCTCATTTACTTTTCTAGCTCCCCCCCCCCCCCCTGTCTCTCCCTATCCTTGTTTTCTCCTCTTTTATTTCACCTATCAACCTTCTACTTCTTCCCTTCATCCAGCTACTCAAAGCCCATGTTATCTGCACCCAGGTTAGAGACTCCAGTACCTCTACGACAATCAACTCTAAAGGATCTTATTCGAAATTGATGCGCTCGCTGTTCTCATCAGACAATCCATTTGCCGTCATTGAACGATACCAGGAGTACAGCTAAATCAACCTGAAGCTATTCCTGCCATTAGGTTATACTGGATTTGGAAAAAGACCACCATCGGCAGCAGCCCACTTCTGACGTCTCTGGGGATCTTAAGGTCGATAAGGCTTAGAAGCATATCCGAGGGTGGATTTGATCTGTAATCATTTTATCGGCTCTCATGTTTATTGCCTCAACTTCATTTTGTCTTTTACCATCTTACATTAAGTATATGCGACTTTAATTAAGATCCTGTAATTGAATGTTAACGGTATCCGTATATCCACTATAGATCCATAAATTGTTTTTACTAAACACCGTCTGTACTTAGGGGTGCATATATTGTATCTGGCAATAGAATCACAGGCATAAGAACCAGTAGTAAATTTGGTATAACTGTGTGATTTGGATACCAAGAGCCATCAACGAAAATACCCTTATTATTACTCAAATGGGGAATGACCTTTTGTCTCTTTTGACGTTTCGATCAGCCATCTGTTACCCCCGTTTCTAATTATTCTACTTGTTGTAAAAGTATATTACACCAACGATGTCTGTCTTTATTGTCCGGAACGCAATAGCGTCTTGCAATACCGAATTATTACTTTGAGAAATTGACCAAACGTGACGCTCTGTAAAACTATCCCCCTCGCCCCCTGGCGTTACTATTTACCGTTATCTTGTCGCAGGGTGGAAACGATGAGAAGGGATGAATTTTTATAAGAAAAATTTCAGCGCGTATCATATGTTCCTCTTAAACAATCGTTTAATCTTACTAGGCTTAATATTCTCAATGGTATTGGTAAACTTTAGATATCTTCAAATATTTACATTTCTCGCTTCAAAAGCGTCGCCATTATTACAGGCTATTCGAGTGATTCCACCCTTATGTGCAAAACGTTTTCTTGTAAACTGAGAAATGTCTGCGCGAGACAGATACATTCTAGGTAATTCGTTTATGCTTTTGACGTTACTGGTTCTTGAATATATATATATATATGTATCTTTGAGTTGTTACGCACTCTTCAGAAATCCTTAGGACATTTCACCCCTCCTCATCCCCACGATTTCCTCTTTGTTTCACAAGAAGACTTTCTATGTATCTCTTAGCCAGGGTTTCCGTTCCATGGTATCTCTGGACCCTTGACTTTCAAATAAGTTCCAAAACTTTGAAAACTCTTCTATAGTAATAACTGAGCAGCTTTCACAAGTTGGATACCTAATTACTCCTTGTCATATTAAATCTAATGCAAACCACTCTGCATCGTACATTGCAGCTCAACAAAAGGGCAATGGCACCCTCGTAAAATTTAACCCTGCAATAAAAATAAGGAAGTGAAGAGTTATTAGTGCCGGGTGTACGACGCTGATCCGAATATATGGATTATAGAGTACAGTTTTATGGTAGGAAAATCGTTATTGTCTGTAGGTGCAAAGTACACCCTGTTGTTATTCAGTTGCAAGAAAATTCCGTTAGAGGCGTTGGAAATCAATGTGGACACTAGTGGCACCTATACGAAACTTTCGAACCTCAGTTGCTGTTCAGCTGTTGAGCAGTGCAGTCGTGGTGGATGTTAGTACGGATTTTACTAGACAGTTGCGAAGTGTCTCGCGCTCGTTGTTAACGGTGTTCCGTCACTCTTTGAATTTATTGAAAGAGTCTAAATATTATAAATTAATGTAAAATGGCTGGTTTTACGGAAGGTGCTCTTGTCAAGAAGCTGATGGATCTGAATCCTTCGCAACAGAGTATACAGACACTATCGCTATGGTTGATACATCACAGGAAACACCATCCGACCATCGTCAAAGTCTGGTTCAAGGAGATGTGTAAAGGTAAGTTGTTTATTGTTTAATTAATTACATTTATTGCTTGATAAGATTTTACCTCTGACTTGTACGAAATTTCGACACTCCTTCGATCCAATTAGTTTCTTTTCGGTCTACCGGGGGTCTGCTCGAAATTTCTAGGTTAGAGAACACACAATCGTTTGCTACGCAACGGCCTACGTGTTTGGCTCGAATCGCGTTAGTAATTAACTCGTTATTAACTCGGCAATTGTTCACTTTCCTTAGATATCTTTTGTACTGTTAATAATTTTTGCACCGTATTCTTTGCGACTTGAGTTTATTACTTGTTCTTTTCTATCGTCACCCATCAATGTACCAGTAGATCATTTTTAAATTTCTCATCGCTGTTTTGCACTCATTTTGACATACAACACACGTATTATAAAGTTTTATAAAAATCTTTAGAGCTTTTTTAAATTCTTACGGAATGACGCAACATCTTGCTGTAAAAGTATTTTTGAATGCGTCGACCACGTTGGGCCCTTTTTACTTCTTTTCGAATATCACAAGGATCAGCCACTGCAACTGCAATAGATAAATAATTTAAAATTGTTTTCCACATGTTTTTTTCTCTCTTAACTAACACCTCAATAATACACACGGGTATTGTTGTTGAAATTCTATTTTTATTTAAAATTGTCTCTTTCTTTGTTTTTAATTACTTTACGTTACGTTACGATTTCAGTGATGTCAGAACAAATTTGAAAACATCGTTAGTACTAGGTATGGCTTATAGCGTGCACTCTATTTTTTTTTTTTGTTTTCAGTGAAAGACAATCGGAAATTAATGTTTATGTACTTGGCGAACGATGTTATACAAAACAGTAAAAAGAAAGGTCCAGAGTTTGGAAAGGAATTCGCCACTGTTTTACCGAGAGCTTTCGAGCACATGAAGAGGTTCGACGAGAAGATTAGAGAACGCCTTAACAGGTTACTCCAAATTTGGGAAGAACGTGGTGTCTACGACAAAACACAGATAGCTGAATTCAAAGCATCTTTCAATTCAGCATCGGATCCTGTCAAGGAGTCAGGAACACCACCGCCTAGGAAGAAACCAAGAATTGACGTAGAGAAGGTAACGATACAGATTCGAATAAATATTTTGAATTCCAAAAGAAAATCTTTGAACTTATCAAAAATTGTTTCAATTGGTGTCATGTATGCTTGACGATTTATACATGTACAATTGTGCTTGTTTTTTTTTTTTCAGCAAAAGGAAAAGGAAAGGGAGAGAGAGAGGGAGAGGGAAAGGGAGAAGGACAAAGAGAGGGAAAAGGAAAAAGAGAAGGAAAAAAGGGAAAGGAAAAAGTCGGAGACCGAAGTCGAAATCGATGGTACCAAAGAGCTTCATGTTACCTTGAGTCCTCGCACGCCAGCCGGGGATCCTCCGGAAACTGAGGAGCTCGTCAAAGCTTTAATGGTTAATAATGTTCCTTCTTTCTACGACCAAATCAAGGACTATGTACCGACGCCAATAAAATACCTTAACATTCAAACAAGCGGTGTTCAGTCCATGGGGCGAAAGCGCAAATACACGTACAACGGCAAAAGCAATTGTCCAATAGCGTATGTGATTCCTCGAACGCGAACGATTGCAGAGCTGATAGCTATGGTTATACAAAATTCATTTTCTTTTTGTTGGATAAATTTCAAATTCTTAACGTCGATCACTGGAAAGAAGCTTCGTGAATAAACCAGTCATCGAATTGTCTCGCGTGACACGTTTAATCGTTATCATATTAAATAAAGTATTTTGCTTACTTTTTATATTTTTTTTTTTTTCCGTCGCATCTATAGTGCGGAAGGACACGACGCATAAGTCATGTTTCCCCAATATTACACAGATCCAATGCTTTTCGAGTACCTGAACAGTGTTTTTCAAACATACTATATATATTATCAGTCTTTAAGTAAGTATATGCAATTACTAATCTGTACTTGCATTGCAGGACTTGGAGAACACAGCGTCTTCCGACGCCGGTGTCAGAGAACGCATAGCGTCGTTACCTCCGGAAGTGTCGGAGGTATCCCTATTAGCCAATCTGGCTGACAGGTCAGCAGCTGATCAACTAAGCGTGGCTGTTAATGAGGCAGCAGCGTTGTTAGCTGATTACAATGGCAGACTGCAGGCTGAGATGGAAGACAGAAGAAGATTGTTGACAATGCTGAGGGATTACACACTGCTGCAGAAACAATTGCTTCAGCAGGCCCAGACGACGCTTGAGGTAAGTTTGTGTGTATAAGATGAAAAAAAAAATGGTAGAATAATGAAATACAAGTTGAATACAGTATATATACTGTCTATTGTATTTTTCAGGACTACAAGGAGAAGCTCAAGAAGATATGCACTGTACGATCGGAAGTGAAGTCTCACATTTCAAATCTTCCGGATCTGACGCAGCTACCAGACGTCACAGGTGGATTAGCTCCATTGCCTTCGGCCGGTGATCTCTTTTCTCTTCACTAGCTGAAGATCTACGTTGATGCACGACGTCGACCTCGTGTCTCCAGGCGAAAAGTAATGCAACTGTAAGTCTACTTCTTAGACATCACGCAGGAACCCGACTAAACCTACGGGGAAGTTCCTGGCTGAATACAGGACGAAATTCCTCGCTAAGATCGAGATAGAACGCGAAGAAGAAGACGAGAATGACTACGAGGTAAAACTGTAGAGTCTCGTTATAAAGAAGAAAACGAATTAGAACAAAGAAATAAAAAGGGGAAAGCCGATATAACCTGTATCGCCTTTTTTTTTTCTTCTGCTTGCACGAGAATTAATACCGGACTGCCTTCGCGATTTGTCTTCTGATTAAATTTAAGCAATTTATCATGGTATATGGGAGGACAAGTAACTGATGAAACGGTGTTAGATCGACTTAAAGCGCCATTGGTCAAGTTGAGTGACGTCACGTTGAAAATGACCCTTGGTACGACGAAGAGATTCGGCTCTCTTTATTCTTTCTTTTTCTTCGCTTTATGGGTTTTTTTTTTTCTTTTTTTCGTCCTATTACGTCAATGTGATCGACGCGTTAACGTCGTCGATTATTCAACTTCTTATATTTTTCTTTTTGATTTTCAATCCTGGACGCGATTCGAATCTTTTTGTAATCGTACAAAATAAACCGTTTCCATGCGTCTACCTTTTGTGCCTGAAAATGATTTTTTTTATTCAATACGAATTCACTGTTCGTGTGAACTTTCTGATGAATTTTCGATTTTTCTGTTTCTTTGAGAAATTTGTAATCAATTGCACTGGTTTTGCGTGCACGAGAGACATGGACGCACATTGGAGTTTGGATAGGTTGCCAGACGTGAACTTATGCATGACTGATAAGGGTAGATAATTTGATAGAAAAGTAAAATGGAGGAAACGTAAAGTAAAACCACGAGCACGTAATGTTTCGTCGTTGCGCACTTGGAATCTTTCTTTTTTTGATGAGTCAAAAATTTTAATTGTTTTCGCACAGTCGTACTTCCTTTTTCTATTTTAATTGGCCGATTATTTGTCGGGAAAAATCGTTTAGGGCGTGATGCACTATTTTTGCCATGCAAGTATGGCAAATACTTTATCCTTGTATATATTTCGCATCTAGTTGACACAATTGCGGGACTGAACAAAGAATACTTCCTAAAACCTAATAATAGATTTGGTTGAAATTTTGGGACGGAAGAAAATGTAATAACCAGCGTAAAGCTATATTATTGTACATGTATTATTTTAAGAGATGATGATGGTGAATGAATGCGAGACTATGTATCGCTTAAATTGTAATATTGTGGAGACTATTAATACGAATAAATGTTTTCAACGTTAAGATAATTGGAGAATTTCGCTTTTTTTTTCATTCGTTCTTTCAGGTGAAGAATTTTGAAAATTTCGTATGACAAACGTTGGGGGTACAATGTATATGTATATTAGGAATTTATCAATAGTTTGGCTCAGTCAGGCGGGGAAGCGTTAGGTCAGATTATATGTAAGTTTTCTTTTTCTTTTTTTAATTACTTAGATTGTCCCATTGATTTCATAGCGTTAAAAAAATACTCTACAAGGTTACAATAAATAAGTACAACGTTATTTGTAAACAAAATCTATATTACATTTATCTTAATAAATACAATTGTGTATAAGTTCTTCTAGATTGTGTATCGGCTTAATTTGTATAGCTTCGACTTAATTAAATACATATTAACAAATTTACAATCAGCCCCTCAGGCTTTATCGATCTCGCTATTGGGCTGAGAATTTCACGTGTATTGATCGTTTCTCTTTCTCATTGTATAATCAAAGAAATCGAGTATCTCGTTATCGCACACATAGGTTATCAAACACCGCTTCAAGTATTTGTAAAATAATTCACAATGTCACTCCGAGTAGTTCTGCAGCACGTTTTGGCAAGAGCTATCGGCAAGAGTTTTGGAAATGTGGAATAATTCCAATGGGACATTTTTTCGAGTTAATAATTTCGCGTAATCGAAAACGCAATCGTGCTTTTACGTTGGTTTGTTTCTAATTCACTGTGAGCACATTCTTTAGCATACCAAGGAGTATGAATCTAAGGTAATTAATTTTTTTTAAACACATTTCTTTTTGGAACCTGCCAATATAAATACGGACATGATGTGAAATTTTTGTCAGTATACATTTGCCTGGCTTATGGGAAGTCATTAATTGAAAATTACTTGCCTATCGTCATAGTCATCAAACTGCATGGTTCGATATTGCTAGACGAATGCTTGGAATGAATGTATGCGAATGATATTCTCATTATAGTTACTTGTGATCTTTACACACAGTTGTAACACGAGTAATGCTCAATTCAAAAAGTTTTGCTCTGAATTAATTACTTGCGTACTACTCTGCGATACAGGTTAAGGCACATACATTATTCCAAGATTCTCTGTACATTATGGTGGGCACGTATGAACACGTTTTGGAAACTAGTGATTGGTACGAATTTTCTCTACGTTTCGTGTGGATGGGTTGGTCGTGTTGGCTTTAGGATTAACTTTCCTGTATCGTCGCAACTCATATTGAAGTCGCACAGTACATTACGTGCACGTTGAGTTATTATGCTCGGTGCTATAACTCTTCTATGTACACCCATCATGAACAGTATCACTGAAAAGTATATAATGTTATTTTCTTTACATCAAAATTGTAATGAATGTACATCTATATATTTTACCTAGTAGGATACTGGCCAGTGTAAAGAATGGATGATTACACAGACTTTGTGTGAAGGAAACTGCTGATGTATTTGGATCTGTGAGCCAGTGCCACGCGCCTACTGCTGTACAAACCGAGATGAATCCCAGGAGCACTGTAAGCAGGACTAGACCATGTATGATGTATTTAATATTAGATGATCAAGCATCAAGCACAGCAATGCAACATTAAATACAATGATGAATGCAGACTAGGGACTCATAAACAGTCACATAAAACAATGAGATCCATGCAAGACCATTAGGACAATGAATACAATGTTCTCAGTCATGAACAAATTGTAATAAAGTGCATCGCTGAGACTTCAATAAAGAAAACATCATTTGTACAGAGAATAACGAATTGCAGAACAATATTTCTAAATAAAATACTATTTTAAATATCATTTGGAAACATGTGAACTGTATGCAGTATACGGCAGTGAATCATAAGGTATGTAATAAATACAATTAACGTACTTCTCCATCTACGTGTGGATGGTTGAAGGCTGGTAATAACTTCGGTAAGCCGTCTCTCGAAGGCCTTCAAGTCTGAAAGGTCATAGTTTAAGAATACAGTGGGTAACCTCTCAATGGTAATACTAGTTTCACGGTTATTCATTAAGGCGTACAGCAGAGAGTATCACCTAGTCTCCCACTCTTCCCAAATATTCATCTTTACCTTCACACACTGTTTGGTCCAGCGACATTTTTTTTCTTTTTTTTACCCCACAATCCCGGCACTAATGATGAAAACCTGAGTCCCACCGTATAAAGGAAAACAACAAGAGTGGGATCATGATCATGGCGATGGCTAGGAAATGAACGACCATTTTCATGTCCTATACAGATCGTAGGTATGTAGCTTCGTCGAGTAAGTTCTTAACTCGTACATAATCCGTCCATTATGCTGTGGCACTGCGATCGCAAAAATCGCGCACAACGTCATTATAAAATGCAATTTGCACTTATGTTACATGGAAGCAATATTTGACAAATTCCTTTTAAAATTCTTATTAAATTTCGAAGTGCTTTCGAAATTTTAAAAAATTTCGTTGTGACCTTGACACACTTTCGAAACTTTCAAAATTTTGATGACCTTGACCTACTTGAAAAATTTGTAATAAATTTAGAAAGTGTGTTAAGGTCACATCGAAATTTTGTAAAATTTAGAAAGTGTGTCAAGGTCATCAAAAATTTAGAAAATTTAGAAAGTGTGTCAAGGTCACATCGAAATTTTGTAAAATTTAGAAAGTTGGTCAAGGTCATCAAAAATTTA